>JASSUY010029800.1:0-42531 GCA_032466535.1 Forpus xanthops
CTGAGCGGGGAGGTAGGCGACAGCCCCGTATCCCTGCCCCGCCACCCCAGGGGGCTGGCGCCGGCCGCCCCACTCCTCGGCAGGCCCCACGGCAGGCCCCGGCCCTGCGGAAAGTTTTCCTGGAGCTGGCCGCTGCCGACCCCGGCGGGACCCGCGGGCCGAGCCGGAGGGAGAGGCCGTGCCTGCCCCAGCGCTGGGCCTGCCCGCTGGGCTGCTCCCGGGGGCACCGCCGCAGCTGTCCGGAGCTGCCGCTGTCCCGGGGGACACCCGCACCCTGAGTACCGGAGACCTGGAAAGGGATTTAAAAGTTATTTCAGGTATTCTACCTACCCTGCTGTTACCCTGCTTCTGACTTCTGGGCTTGGGTTGGTTTTGTTGGGTTGTTTTTAATAATTCTGTGAGAACAGTAGAGATCTGTTCTCTCCACTTTGGGTAAGAGAACCGGCTGTGTAAGTTGCAGCTTGTGCTGTTTAACCAAACTGTAATAGGCAGAAACCTCTGAAAGCATTGGCTGCACCATTCTCAGATCTAGCTGTGGCTTTTAAGTTCCAATTTATGATAAAAATTAATTTTCATCCACCTGTGTGTTTTGGACCTAACTCTGCAGGCATGTCTGCGTAACCGCGCTAGGCATGTACGGTTGTATTTCTGGAGCAGTGACGTTATTTTATAATGCCCCTGGGGGGAGAAACTCTGCTGGGCTGTGTTTGTGCAGCACCTCATGCACCCGGCCTTGGCCCTGTCTGGCACTCCCGTGCCTGACTGCTTTGGTAGCTTTGGTTGAGCCAAATAGCCCTTAAGCGATAGTGTTGCTGAAAGTTGGGCAAAGTAAATCCCTCCCACTGAACAGGAGACCAGGCTTCTTTCGCAGCAATTGTACTGAAATGTCTTGTTTACTTTGTCTTGTCCTCTTGGTCTGTGTTTGCAGAGCAGAGACATAATTCATAATTGCGGCTCTTAATGCAATTAACAGCATACTTAGGATAGCAGTAGCATAGTCTTTTGATCTGGAAAGAAAATAAAGTATTTAAGTATGTTTGAGTTTTTGAAGTGACAGGATCCTTCCTCTTTTATTGTCTGCCTACCACTTAGCATTTGACCATGGTACAAGCCACTATGTTCACGGTACCGCTTCTTCCAGTACCATGTTAGATAAATCTTAGTGAACTACACTTTCTCTGTGGTGATACTTCAAGTGAAGTATTACTCTTCAACAGAGTGTACTGTAGTGAATAGAGAATCTGTTATGTTAGCTTAAAGCACGTTTGCAACTATTTGAGGGAAATAGGGAAAGGTTTTGGGGTTTTCTCTCCCCACCCCCTTCTTTTTCAGTAATTGCTTCAGCTAGTCTTAAGGATTCAGAAACTGTTTTCTTTTCCCTAGTGGAAGTAGTTGAACCAATTAAAACTATTTGATCTCTCCACAAAGCTTCCTGCATTCATGGTTTTAATCCAACATAGTTATTACACCTTTGTTAGCGTACTAGGCTTCCAAAGGGCAGCAGTAGCTCAGTGGTCTTAATATTTACCTTTACTGTTTGTGATTCTTTTCAAAAGGCTGTTATTGATTATAAGGTCCTGATAGGCAGAGCTCTAACCATATTTCTAGGCATCTGCAAATCAAAACACACTTTAAAAATGTTGTACTGTAAATGCAAAGAGAAGTGGAGTTTATTGAAGGTATGCAATTTAAAAACAAATCCCATACTCTCAACCTGACAAAGCATGAAGGAATTACCCAGACTTGATTCCTCTGTGTAGACTGTGCATTTCAGGCTGACTGCTGAGCTATGCACAGTCCAGTGGAGTGATTTCACTGACTGATTCTCCGGATTGTACCAGCATTTAAAAACATTAGCGGTATTCCAGAGCTGTTTGATCTTTTGAAGAAAACTAGGCTTGCAGTTAAGACTTGAAGAGATTGGAGTTTCAGTTTAATATTTGATGAAACCTGTTTACTGTTCAAGTTGAAAACCTTATGAGATTTTCTTCTGTGAAATCTTATACATCCTATGTGAAGCTGAAAACAGCCTTTAAGCAAGCTGGAAAAGGACAATTTGAAGTCAGCAGGAGGTGAAACAAGGAACTTGCTTGGCTCAGGTCAGCTTTTGTTGTACTGAGAAATGCCTATAGCTAAGCAATTCCATGTTCGGTATAAAGGGGATGTGTGATTAAGTTTGACTTCTTTTATTACAGAAGTCATAAACTCTGTTTTGATATTTTCTGCATCAGATCCATAACTTCTGTCTTGAGTCAGTAATTTAAAAACAAACAAAAACCCAAATCTGCCCTTGAACATTTCAAGTGTGTAGGTTTTTTGCTGATTGCACTTTATTTTTTAATCAAAAGAGGTTTCAGTCATGGGTCTCTTTGTAGTTCGTATTTTAAATAATTCTTGAGAACTGGAGTGCTTGAAAGAGAGTGGCAGTAGTAAAAAAGAGTAGGAAGGGGTTATAGTAATGAAGAGGAGGGTTAGAAAATGCATAATGTGTAAGGTTATGGTGTAAACCTCCTCTTTTTCCTGTTCTGTAGACACTATTCTGCTGCTTCAGTTGTTCAGTGAAACAGTGTCCCACATGAAGCTAGGAAGTCATGGATAAGGTTTTCTTGAGTTATTCAAGAGATATTTCATCGTTCATTCATTTCCGTAGTGTTTGTTGCTATGGCAGCTAGCAAGTGGCCTTATTAGTGATCAAGGTAGTTAATGCTTTGGGTTTTGTCTTGTGGTACTAAAATCTGTACCTGAAGTAAGAAAAAGAAATTCTGCAGCAAGTTGTTTCTATCAAGAGACTGAAATGTTTCTGACTTCAGACTGAAGTTACTGTATAATGGTGGTTTGTATCTCTTGTTACAGATCTATAGTTATGTTTAGAATTTCTTCTGTCTTCAAGCTTACTAAATATTTACAATAAATGTACTGCTTCTACCATATGTTTGAGCAGGAAACCCATTAATTGAACAAACCCATATTTTTATGCTTGAAAGGATTAACACTTCATTTTAGTTACTAAATTATACGTTAAAGGTAGAATATAACAAAAGCAGATGTGAGACAGTGTAACAAGAAGCAGTCATTTTTCTTACCTCCTGGTCTCAAACTGTAGTCATTACCAGTTAGCATAGATAGAAAATCAATTGTAATCTGCTTATAATTGCTTTCCTGCTAGAGTTATGAGGCATTTCTCCCACATTGTGTGTGCTTGTGTGTGTGCTTCCTCCTTTTTTTTGTTTTTTTTACTTACTGTTTTTTCTCTCTGTATTTTTTCCTCTGCATGTCTTGTGGAATAGACAGCTTTCCAGAGTTAGAGATTTTTCACTGTGAAGGTTTGCATCTTTACATGGCTTTGTGTAGCATCTTGAGGCTCTGTCAGAAGGCATGTTCCTTACCATGTTGTTTAGTGATGAGCAGAAATTGATGGAGGTTTTCATAACCTTGGGGCTTTCTGCTTAGATGAACAAGGCATTTCTCTTTTACCTATCAGGATCGATTACTTCAGGTTAGATCACATTTCTTATGTAAAAGGCTGAGCTTGCAGTACCAAAAATCCGAATTGTATTTTGCTTAGTATGAAGTGCTGGGCTTGACACCAACTTCAGCGTTCTCCAAGGATATTGTATTCCCCAGTTAAGGAATTCAGCTTTTTGATAAATCCACGCCCCATTCATTCTTGAGTCACAGCTGCAGAATGAGAATATTTTGAAAGAGGACTTTAAGAATTGTACTTTTGCTGTCCTGACTAGAAAGGTCTGGACAAGACCTTTTCAAAGTCTGCCCTGGGGAGTAACGAAGCTCACCCTCTGCAACTGCAAGATTTGTTGTTCCAGGCTGCCTCACAGCATGTGTCAGACTACCTCTCCTGACTGCTTGGCCATTTTAAGGTTGTATCTGCTTGATTTATGATACCAATGTAACACTTTAAAACTTAACTTATGTCATCCTCCTTCCTGTGAGATGCCTGTTTATGTATGTATGTATGTATATGTATGTGCACATATACATGTGTATGTGTATGGGTAGATAGATCCAAAATAGAATGCTAGACCATCCCAGAGTCTGCCATCCTTTAAATGTAGAAAGCCCATATGTGCTCAAAAATACAGCTCCCAATACCTCTGCTTTAGCCTAAAGCAATTTGGTTCTGAGTTCTTTTGAGATACATCCTATAAGTAAAACTTATGCAAGATTATACACAGTATTTAAAATCTATTGTGTATTAAAATTGTAGTTTTCTAGGGGGTGGATAGTGGGGAAACTAAAGCTATGTTCAGAAGGAAGGATTACACTTAATAGGAAGTTGGTATTTTGAGAAAAGAGTGGGGAGAGAAGAGGGAGAGGTGAAGCAAGACATTATATGGTTGGGAGTGTAGGAGAATTTAATGGATGTTAATCATCATCCCAATTGAAGAAATACAGTAATTTCTTTTGGTATGAAAAGAATGTATTGGGAGGTGGTTGAAAGTGGCAGAGGAGTACCAGAAAATTGAGGAAGTCAGTGAAGCTGGAGTTGTTAAGCAGTAAATGTGATGCAGGTTATTGCAAATACCTGAAAAACAGTCTGCTTGCTGCAGGTAGGTAAATCTCAGAGACTGGGAAGAGTCTTAAATCCTTGAGTCCTTTACTAACTGACACAAACTGTCATGATCGTAGAATCATAGAATCATAGAATCATAGAATAGTTAGGGTTGGAAAGGACCTTAAGATCATCTACTTCCAACCCCCTGCCACAGGCAGGGGCACCTCCCACTAAACCATGTCACTCAAGGCTATGTCCAACCTGGCCTTCAACACCGCCAGGGATGGAGCATTCACAACTTCCCTGGGCATCCCATTCCAGTGCCTCACCACCCTCACAGTAAAGGATCCAATCTAAACTTTCCCTGTTTAAGTTTGAACTCGTTACCCCTTATCCTGTCACTACAGTCCCTAATGAAGAGTCTCTCCCCAGCATCCCTATAGGCCCCCTTCAGATATTGAAAGGCTGCTATGAGGTCTCCACACAGCCTTCTCTTCTCCAGGATGAACAGCCCCAACTCTCTCATCCTATCTTCGTAGGGGAGGTGCTGCAGTCCCCTGATCATCCTCATGGCCCTCCTCTGCACTTGTTCCAACAATTCCATGTCCTTTTTATATTGAGGACACCGGAACTGCACACAGTACTGCAAGTGAGGTCTAAGAAGAGCGGAGTAGAGGGGCAGTATCACCTCCCTTGACCTGCTGGTCACGCTCCTTTTGATGCAGCCCAGCATGTGGTTGGTTTCTGGGCTGCGAGTGCACACCTCTGGCTCATGTTCAGTCTCTCATTGACCAATGCCCCCAAGTCCTTCTCCTCAGGGCTGCTGTGAATCTCTTCTCTGCCCAACCTGTAGCTGTACCTGGGATTTCTCTGACCCAGGTGTAGGACCTTGCACTTGTCATGGTTAAACTTCATGAGGTTGGTATCAGCCCACCTCTCAAGCGTGTCGAGGTTGCTCTGGATGGCATTCCTTCCCTCCAACGTATCAACTGAAGCACACAGCTTGGTGTCATCAAAAACTTGCTGAGGACACACTCAATCCCACTGTCCATGTCACCAACAAGGATGTTGTACAAGACCGGTCCCATCACTGATCCCTGAGGGACATCACTCGTTACTGGTCTCCAGTTGGACGCCGAGCCGTTGACCACAACTCTTTGTGTGTGGCCATCCAGCCCGTTCTCTATCCACTGAGTGGTCCACCTATCAAATTGATGTTTCTCAATCTTAGAGACAAGGATGTCATGTTGGGCAGTGTCAAATACTTTGCACATGTCCAGGTAGATGACATCAACTACCCTACCTCTGTCCATCAGTTCTGCAGCCCCACTGTAGAAGTCCACCCGGTTGGTCAGGCAGGATTTCCCCCTAGTGAATCCATGCTGGCTGTCACCAAGCACCTTGTTGTTTTTCATGTGCCTTAGCATGCCTTCCAGGAGAATCTGCTCCAAGATTTTACCAGGAGCAGGGGTGAGACTGACTGGTCAAAACTACTTTCAAAATGAATGTCTTTGCTTCAGAAAATCGCGTTTCAGGAGCTGCTTCTCTATGTGTTAATGATGAGTAATGCCAGTGGCTTTGCTTTTACAAAATGCTGCTTTATTCTTTCTCTTTGGTTGTCTGGTATGTCTCAAGCCTGTTGGGCTCCTAATGTAGGCAGACTGTGCAGCTAGGTGCAGCTGCAGGCAATGCACCTTGTCATCTCGTGATGAACGGCCCATGGTTGTGGCCTTTGTCTACCCACAGACAAGGAATGACTGAATCTGTTTATACCCATGGTTAGCAAAAAAGTAATCACTACTTATGATAAAACTTAGGGTTTTCCTCTTCAAAACTTATTAGAGGCTGACATGATAAATGTTGCAACTGTTTGCTCGAGTCTTGCATGCAGTCAGTACTGATCATCTAACAGGATTATACTAGAAACTGTAGACATTCTAACCTCTGAAGATGATGGTCTGCTGGAAAATGCAGCTCTGCTTTTTTTAAATTATGAGGATGACCACAGACAACTGAGTTTTTGAAAGCGGCAGAACTCTTCACCACTTTGTCTCAATGCATTTGAAAGTGCATATTTTTCTATAGAGTAATTACACTGCATTTGAAAATACACATGATACTTTTTTAAATATTATTTTTTTTAAAGATTAGTTATTCTTCTATGCAATGCATTACTGATCTTTACCACAATGGTATTTTTTAATGAATTCTAGGCACTTTTACTGGTCATTTAATTCACTACTCTTTACAGCTGTAGAGTGGTGGTGGGGTTTTGTTTTTATAGCTAACTAGATACAGTCTAAAGCACCACTTATTCTTCAAAACTAAGTGAACTTCTTTCAAAGTGTTCTTCTAGAATAGTTTGCATCTCTTAACATAGTGACTGAAAAAAGAAGTATTTCTGTTGTATTGCCACTTCCTAATATTAAAGACAAGCATTCCCCTGCAGCTCCCAAGTCCAGCAGTAAATGTAGGATATTTTGCAGTGCTGCATCAATGAGATTTGTCTGTAGCATACAGCCTTCATTTCTATTTCATAAGTGCAGTGGTATGTGATTGATTTAACTTGTGTAGTGTGTTCTTGCAAATGCATCATTTATTACTGGAGGCTTAGCATAAAGTTCTGCAATAAAAGATAATGAAATACTTCAGTGGGGCAAGTTGTCTTTATCTGCAGTAATACCACTTGAGTTACAGAATGATCATTTTGTATGCCTGCATAAAATCATTTCTTTTTAAATAAGGCTTTGTTTGAAACAAGAAGAGTTAGCTGGAACTAGCAGCTCTTTTTTAGGGTGGGGTTTTAACCCTTTTAGTAGTGCTTCCCTAATATCTTCATTCTGCACTGCCCAGATTTCCCAGCTGTTCCTCCTTTCGTCTTTCTGATCCTCCTAGATGTGCTTTTTATATCAAACTGAGCAGTGGGGAGTGGGATGCTGCTCTTCCCAGCCCTCGCCCAGCTGAGAGGTTCACTCATGTCCATGTCTCTCCACAGCATTGCATCACTTCTCTGTGTGCTGTTTGGAAACCTCCTTCCCCGATGGAATTCCCGAGCTCCAGCCGTTTCAGGTTTTTGTGCTGACCTGTCATTTAATCAAGTGACATTAGGGACCCGCTGAGCACTGAACGCAGTGTCCAGTCTGTAAGAGACTCAGAACCAGGTTTTTATAGCTTATCTTACAAGATCAAAAATTTGGAGAGCTGTTACTTTTGCTGTATTTTGATGACTGGTTTTAACTTACTGGTTCACTGTATTTGAGATATGGTAATAGGAGATTGCTGAACTAGCCAGGTTATTGGATTTGGAGGTTTCTGCACAAGAAGTAAAATTTTCTTTGTCCATTTGTACTGTGTCCATTCTAGTGACGAGTCATAGGCGCTCTCACAGGTGTGGTGGAGGACCAGTGTTTCTTACTGAAGTGTCTTTGTTGAGCTCATCATTCCCAGAAGAAAGCCTCATGCACTGGTTAAACCTTAGTACAAATGCTTTTCTGTCATCACAAGCATGATTCAATAGGACAATTTGGCGCCTTGTAAACATTGGGCAGTCCAGCTTCTTTTAGGGAAGAGCTGAGAAGGTGCTTCCAGAACAAGCATATGGTTTAAGTAACTGTCATTGTGCACAAGGTAGAATTAGAAAATGTCTTCTTAATTCATGCAACTACAACATGTTAGAATATTTTCTGTAAATTAGACAGTATAACTGAAGTCTTCAGACTGTATCTGTTCTGGCCTTGATCATAGTGCTACAGTGTGGCGTTACAATAATCAGCAACTAAAGCTTAGACCTGTTTCCCTGAAGACATGAACTTGGAGTATGGGGACTTATTTGGAGGGGTGAGCTATTATTGTTACTGTAGAAGATACTGAGGGGACAAGTCTTCTTGCAACCTTATTTTTAAGGCAGATTTTTAGCCAGATACACTTGCCCTGGTTGTGCTTGTAGGGCCCTGAGTACATCACTTGTGTTACGGTGAGCTCTGTTTATGACAAATGCACATAAAGCTTATCATACATGTCATTTGCAAAATGAGCATTTCTTGTACTGCTAAAGAAGTACCTGGCTCTAATCAGAGATACTCAAGTAATGACAAGCCAAGTGATCCTGGCTGCATTTGAGGACAGTTCTTGGACGTAGGTGAGCTGGACTGGCTTGCTATTTTGCCTACCGAAGTTTTAATGTGCTTAACATTATCCAGTACCAGCAACTGAGGTAGTCTAAATACCACAGCAGGGACTGATTAGCTTTTTCAGATCACTGCTTTTATTTTCTGTTTGCAAAGAGGCTTAATCCAGTGCTGGAGATCAGGCATCCCACTGTGCTCATGGGTAGCTTTCTCTCACTCTTTATGTTCACAGTGGCAGAAATTAGTGAGGAGGCTCCTCCTGCCTCTGACTTCAAAGATCCAAAATAGTGGTGTTAGTAGTTGTTCTTAGGAGTGTTTAATGGATAGTGCTGAGAAACTACAGTTGGGGTTTCTGCTTTGCAGCTTAATAGCTGGGCACATGATAAGTGCATCAATATAACAGCATGATGGTGGTACGTGATTTCATTTACTATGCTGAATTACTTTAATATCCATATAAAGCTTGGGAAATTATTCAAAACAGTTTCAGCAAACCTGTTCATATTCTTTTCTTTGAAACCACTGTATATGTTTCCCAGCAGATTGCGTGTCCTACCAAGCAGAGGAGGACAACTGCCTCTGTGGGTTCTCAGTATGGCTTCTAGTCACGTAGTGATACTGAAGTTCAGTAAATACGCTTTAGTAGTCATTGAGATGAACATGTGCAGGTACAGAATCCCCTTCCTCTGTACTGAGCTGTCTTCACTGAAGCTACCAGCAGTAGCAACTTTTATTTGAAAGTCCACATTGTTCCACTTTTTTTGATCATTGCTGCTGTTACATCAGTAAATGTGTGTTTGCAGGGCTTGGTGGTATTGGAAATAGTGGGCAAGGAGGGGAGGCGTGTATTTAAGTTTGTGTTTCCATGTGGCTTACTTAAAAATTAATTAAAAGCTGTCTGTGGCCTAGCTCCTGACTTCTGTTCAAATATTTCATCATTGCAAAGACAGGAAGATCTTGACATCTAGCACAGATATGTGAAATAAAAGGGAAAGAAGTTCTGTTGCAAATAAATATGAGTGACTCCAGAACAAAAGGGTGGTTCATAGTTCCTTTCTGTCAAATGCCCTAATGTTTCAATGCCGCTACTTAAAAATATCTATTATTCCTCAGTATTATGTGGGTTTACTTTAATCAGTTTCACCTTCTATTGAAATTGCTCACAAGTACTCTGTTAGGGTTGTGTGTAAATGCAAGTTTATTACATTTACTGACTTCTGTACAAAAGTGTCAGGAGATTCAGAAAGCGGTTTCTGAATACATTTCAGTGTTTAGTGTGGTCTCCTTTCATACCTCCTTGCACTTTATACCAGTAAGATTAATTTTGCCAACAAGAAAAGGGAACTACAATAGCTGCTGATAGATTCCTTTCTCTTTCATATTTTTCCTTACAAAGAATTTTTTGTTTCCATCTGAGAAGGGATTATATTCCTTAAGACTGATATATATTTAATATGAACTCACAAGTTTTACTACTAAAAAAATAATTCCTTTCTTTGTCTCATGAATTAGAAACAATGAGGAGAAGCTGAAGTCTGCCCAAGCCAGGTGTTTCTTGTTGGCAGCCTGCTCCCTAATGACTCTGGCTCTCATACAGCAGCTGCCTGCTAGTCTCTTTTGTATGGCCTATTGTTGCTGCACACCCCTCGTTAATACACATGCTGCCCGGGGCAGACCCTGAGAATGACATCAACTTGCTTATCTTAGAAACCTCCGAACCTGATGCAGGGTGGGGAGGTTGCCTTGCATCTGCCGAGCCAACTAATTGTAAGCTCTGCGGGTTGTGATTGGCTCCGCGTCCGCTCAGTAATAGGTTAAGCAAAGACATCGTGGGTCCATCTGTTCATCCATTCATTGTTCTGCTCACTTGCCTGAAGTCTGCAGCTGAAATCGTGTTAAGGAGTTGCTTCTGGAACAGCTACAAGAAACCAATGTCTGTGTGTTTTCCAGCGAACGTAAGTATATGGGTTTCTCTCTGCAGAAATGGGACATTTCACCTTTCTGGTGTTTCAGCATATTGGTTTGCATTTGTACAGCATGGCAAGTGTGTGTGTCAGCTGAGATTTGCGCCCTTCAGGTGGCTCTTGGAAAAAGAGGGAAAGAAAACCAGTTTTACCTGAAGACTTAAGTATATTAAAGAGCAACGATCTCACCTAGTGTGTTCTATTAAGGAACTTTCAAGAGCATCGGTAATGGTGTATTTCCCAGAATTTGAATATGGTAGGCAATAGCCATCAACAGGACAAATTCTCCTAAAGTCCCCTCAGGAGAAAAGGGAAGTTTCAACTTTAAGTTACAGGTATTTACCCTTTTTTTGCAAATGAGCTATTACTTTAATTTGTGACTGGTAGAAAAAGCTTTTCTTAAAAAAAAAAAATCAAACGCCTTTTATATTATGCCATACAATGTGTGTAATCTCCGGTGTTTGTGGAAATAGGAAGAGCTCCATTACAGGCTATCTGAAGATACTGTACTGCAGAATAGAGCACAAGGATGCTGTCGGATGGGAACATGTTTCAGTCAAAGATTTTGTGCTTTGAAAGCTATTCTTAAGTGTGTCAGATCTAGCCTGGCTATTTTTGTAAACTTTCTAATCTGTTTTATGTTTTGAGTTCAGACATTAGGCTGAAGAACAAACACTGTATACTCTATGAGCCTGTGTTCCAAGAATCCTGTAAATCAAAAAAAAAAATCCAGAACAAAGACCTTCATATATGAGTTGGGAGGGAAAGAGAGCATATAAAAGGGTTAAAAAGAGGTTTGCATTTCTACCACATGCCCTATTGTGTGAACATATGCATGAGTCTATTGAAAGTTTTCAGAAGATGGGCAGGCCACCAGTTGCTGGTCTCCTGCAGTTCCAGTAGACATCTGTTGCCCCAGAGCATTAACCAATCTGTTCAATGGGACATCCTTCCTTTGTTGGGTAGAATGATGCAGACAACAGCACTCGCTGAAATGCAATGGTAATTAAATACATAGAAACTACAGCAGTAGGTGTTTATTACATATTCATTATTTTATTTGCATTGTTACAGTATCTCTATGATTTGGATAACAGATACAGTCAGTTTTTTTTTATTTTCTGTTCAGCTCTGCACTGCTATTTGTGACAAGTAACGACAGTGTTTCAACAAACTGTGATTTCAATATTTTCCATTTTGTGTTTAGAAGACTCAGAAGTCTACCTATGTGAAAACAGGCTGAACTATTTCACTGTAGAATGTGTCTTTGGAAACTTTTTTACAGTCTTTTGAGAATACACAAGCTCTGTTACACTGTGCCACATGACACTGTTTCACTCTTTGTTATTTTCCTCTGCAAATTGAATTTGCATTAAATTACTTTTCTTATGCTCAGTTGTAAGTGGAAAATATTCTGAATATTAAAATATTAGGTGATGTACTTGCCCACATCCCTTTGAGAAATATTTCTGGTTTGTGCGAAGGTGAATTAATGGGCTGATTAATAGTTAGTGGAAAATAATGGTGACTTCTAAGAAATAGGAAAAGATTACATTTCCACAATGTAGTAGTACACTGCTCACCAAGAGTATTACATTTATACTTGATAAATGTCTTTGACTCAGTAATACAGTATTTTAGGCCTTTAACAGTGAACCTAGTGTGAAATACTGTAGTTTTAAACAAGATATAGCTTAAAACATATGTGTCATATGTACATCTAAATTGGGACTTCCCAGTTTTGTTAATTTTTTCATAAAACCACGTTCTATTACTTGGCTGTGCTGAGCATAACCAAAAGTTGGAGACTTTCTTGGCTATGATTTTCTGGTTGAAGTCTGCCTAAGCAGATTTTTTAATGTTTGTCTGGCTCTCACTTGAGTCAGAATTCATAGCAGATATTTTTCTAAGCTATATTGCATGGTATACTTTAAAACCATGTGTGTGTAATGAAAGTCTTTGTAAATAAAGAGTGCAAGGAGTTCTTACCTGATGTTGCTTCTTGGATAAATATGACCTTTTCTGGTTTTCATGTTCTTCATTGTCCTATATGTAGGTACACTAGTGGTTATTTGGGAGACAAATTAATTCAAATAGACTGGCTGGCATGTTGCTCTTCCCTAACCAAATCAAGATAAAATAATCAATTCCAAGAGCATTCAACAGTGACATCTGATTTTCATGGTTCTAATCAATGAATCTTATAAAGGACATCATGTTGGGAGCTCCAAAGTGTAGCATTTTTAAGAGATCCATATGGCGTACAAAGTTCACAGGCATTCTAAAAACTTGTCTGGAAATAAATGCAGTTTGAATGCAGAGTTTAGGCCAGATGCCAGGAATAGTGTACTGCTCATGCAAAACTATTTCAGAAATCTGTAGCTTTGGATTTACAAGTGTAAACATTATTTCAACTATGCTTTTAAAGCAATAGTATGGTGTCTATATACTGTGGCAGGTTTTAAAGCTGCTGCTCTTATTACCCTATTCTTTACATAATTTCAGAAGAACAGTAGAGTTCTGTACAAAAGAAGCAATTATATATTGGAGCAAGATGGAGATTGACAGGAGACTTAATAGATAGCTGTGAGGCTGATTATGTATACATTGCCAGCAATGGACAAAGCACAGTTTACGGACATTTTTCCTATGTAGCTGATGCGCAAGTCATCTAAAGTATGTTTCATATAATGCCTGATCTTCAGGCATATTCATATGCTAGTGACTTCTTTGAATCCCTGGCTGGATTCAGAGATGGAGGGTGTTGCAGTTGTAGTTGCTGTAAAGCACTTTAACTTCAAGGAAGAAGTGATCGAAGAACAATTTATGTATTATTTTAACTAATGCTAAAAAAGAAATCCTCTTTCTGATCTATGCACTTCAAGCTTTGTCTATTCCATGTTGTTAATATGCAGCCTCCTCTTCTTCCCTTCCAAAAAACCCCTCCCTCTACTTTCACTTCAATACTAAAATGACATTTCACAGTACATGGATTTAGGCAGTGACCCATTATCTCCCTGCATTCTGTGGCAGTGGTACATGAGCCAGCTCAACTTTTCAGTCCAGCTTAAAAGTGTTGCCCATTAACTAGACTTCCTCGAGTCAGAGCAGATTGTGGGGTTGGTGGAACAATGATGTCGGGGCTTCCAGATCGGTTTGGCAGCTGCATTGTTCTCCAAGGGGAAACCAGACGCACTTAAGTCCTGCTCTCTTTCATGGGCTTTTGTTCATACCAAATTATTCTTTTGCTGTGCTAGTATTCATGATGGTATGTTAAAGGAGCGCATCCTAGCAACTACAGAGTGGTTGCTAAGCAGCCTTGCTTCCAATAGGGATTTCTTATTTGAGATTTTTTTTTTTTTTTTTTTTTATTTTTGTTGGTGTCAGTGTGGTGAAGGCCACAGTGTTGTTTTTTTAACTGTATCCTTTTATTGGGGTATTGTTGTGATTTGCTATTAGCACTGTGCTATCAAGTGCATTATGTTAGTTAATAAATCACTGTGTGAAAAGGTTCATATCTTAAGTTCTTGTTGTTTATAATTTGTGGTGTTACTTGAAATCTTAAAGCTTTGAGTTAAGAGAAAGTCATATTCATTGCCATACATATGAATTACAGGTCTACTGCCTTCTAACAAGGTCAGATCTAAATAAAACTTCAGAGTATTTTCTGTCTGATGAGTCTTGCCTGGATTAAAGTGTTGGACATGAAAACACTGATGATGGATTTACTTAATTGAACTAAAAATTCTTAGGTAAAGTAAGTTTTTGTGCCCCATAGCCAAAATGTTCCACCACAGCAGTGGTATCTTGGCACTCAGATCCAATGAAGTTTGCTTTTACTGAACCGCAGACTGATTTTTTTGCTTGATTCTATCTGGTCTTTCCTCTGGATTAATTTCTCGTGTGTGTACTCTCAGATCTTTATTCCAAGAAGAGGAAAGTACACTGTATTTTAAAAATACTGGGTTATTCTTATATGCTAACCTAAAGGGAATGGGAGGGTTAATGAACTTGCTGACAGATCTTGGCTGTTCTGAAACATATCTGTAGTTTGTTAGTGTAGATCAAGAGATTCTGTTTGACATAGTATTTTTTCTTGGTATATCATCCTTGATGAAATTTGTGTCTGTAATGTATCTGTCAAGTTCAAGTGATGTCCCTTGACTCTGTATCTTGCTTTAATATTCTGCCTTGCAAGGTGGAAGTGTAAAAGGACTCTTTGCTCCATAGTTTTCCCTTAATGTAAATTCTTCATTGTCATGGTAACCTTGCAGTACATTTGGTCCATATGGTCCATTTTTATCATCTATCTTTTACTTTTTTTGTTGAAGCAGTTAGCAAAGATTCCTGTTTAAAAGACCAAAATGGAAAGAGGTAGCAATCTGCCTTTAGATATAAGTTGTGTAAGTAATCCTTGTGATAAAATGAGTACTTCTGTATATAACTACCATTATGCAAAATTCCTCCAGGAAAACTGACGTGGCAAGTGTATGAAGTTCAGAAAATGGCAACATTTCTTCTTCTGTTTTTCCTACATGACTTCTATCTATCTATTGTTTTGATTCAGCAAAAGGCTTGCAAAAGTCTAGTCCAAGAGTTTAAATCAGCTTTTAATTTTGTTGCCTTGTTGGCTTGACAAACAGTCTGTTAAAAATCAATGCAAAGACTTCCATTGGCTTTATTGGCCATTAGATCAATGCATGTCTCTTAAGTGCAGTGTGTGTTACTAATGCAGTGCTCTGTTGAGTGCAATTAGTCTTTCTTGACTTAATTATCACTTTATAAGGGCATTCAGAGAGAGGTTTGAGTGTATTCAGTTAAATTGATAGTGTCTTTTAGGGCCAATAAGTTTTAATCATGTTTTCTGTTACTAATTCTTTTTATGTGTTATAATGTCTTATGTTTGCCTAATAAGCCAGCTGATTTAGTACTATGACTGTTCTTCTCTGTTCAACAGAGTTGATGTTTAGTTTAAAATGCTTTTACAGTACCTGTATTTTATAGTTGATTTTTTTTTTTATTATCTTTTTTATTCTTACAATGCTGTCTTAAGATAGAAGAAATATCTCAGTTCCTCTAAGTTGGGACATGCTTCTGTCTGTATTACAGTAAGTAAACTTGCAGTCTTTGGTTTCCTGTTCTTTCATAAATCCATTTCTAGCAATGTTTAAGTAAAAACATTTCATACACACAGAAAAAATGATCAGTTGTTTATCCCTAGGAAAAACCTTAGGAAAAGGTTTTCGCAAAAAAGCTTTATTTCTCTGCTGGAAGGGAATAAATGCAGTTCTGAGGAATCAGCAACAAAACACAAAACAAGCAATATGTGTAACCAATTGCAACATTTTTGTTCTCTCTTTAGGAATACGGAACGCTTTATATCCAGGAGTACAAGAAAAACAGCAAAGTGGAGTCAAGTGCATGCAGCAGCTTAATGGGCTTGAAGGATCATCTGGGGCATGACTTAGGTCACCTTTATGTGGGGAACACTGGCACACAAATAAATGCAATTGTACCTTGGTCAATGGTGGAGAAGCCGACGATGGATAAGGTTAATTCTAGGAAAGAAGATGCAGACAAGGAGGCATCTGATGAGACTTTTGGAAGTTCCAGCTGTGACTCTGAAGAAAGCACAAATTCTGATAATGATTCAGAGAGACTGAATAATTCTGCATCAGAATCACATTTGTTGCCTAAGACTCACCGACTGGTGTGCCGATCTCCTTGCCTAGAGCCTCATATACTAAAAAGAAATGAAATCTTGCAAGACTTTAGGATAGAAGAGGCTCAGATAGTACCTAAGGAAGTCAAAAAGACCCCTGATGTGGTCAAAGAATATCAAACCAAACTGGAGTTTGCACTTAAGTTGGGTTACTCTGAAGAGCAGGTTCAACTTGTACTAAATAAACTTGGTACTGATGCTTTAATAAATGATATTTTGGGAGAACTTGTCAAACTTGGGAATAAAACTGAGACTGATCAGACTGTAACTAATGCTAACACTAGTGTAATGCGTGAAGCGTCTTCCATAGAGTCTCAGAGGTCAGAGTCTCCATTGCAGGAGGATGTGACTGAAGATGGTGACAACCTGAGGCCAATAGTTATTGATGGCAGCAATGTTGCAATGAGGTATGTGACCATTAAGCTTTTGCTTTTATATTTAAATGGAAGCAGAATGATTTTGTCCCATTCAAGCGCTGAATGGTATAATTACTTCTCTCACAAGTGTCTTTCTTGACAGCACAGTATGCCGGTCTTGTAATCAGGCTAGAGGTCTGTAAGCGTCCAGTAATTTATACTTGCAGTTAGATTTATACTTGCAGTTACAACAACCATAGGTTAATGCCATTGTCCCTTTGTAGGCAGCTATCAAATCTTTCCTTCCTGCTGCTGATCTAGTACTTACTTAATTTTTGATAAGCACCACTGCTGTGGGCAATTGCTTTATCCAGTTACATACAGGAGGTTAGAGCAAATCTAAGATTCCTTAAAAGAGTGATTTAGAATTAAGTGGCTTAAGGGATGCTTCTCCTTGGTAGACTTAAAATAACTGATCTGTCTGTAAAACTGGTCTTCATTATCAGATTTGGAGTTAAGTTTTATTGTCGTTAATTCCTGAAATTGCTATATTTTAGATTTGCATTTACATGCTGATAGATAACACATTTACCTCCAGCATTCACCCATACTGACCCCAGTTATGTAGGTGCACAGCAAAAAACTTGTCTGTGGGGAGGTGGAAGAATCGTGCTTCACAGGTGATTAGAGAGAGAAGGAAATGGCAGAGACATACTGAGATGGTTTTTTTTTTATGGCTATAGAAATGATTAAATGACAAACTGATAAGTTAACTAAGTGGGTAACTCATAAGGAATGTCTGATTACTAGCACCATGGTTTGGAAGGTAAATTTTAGTCTTGATGTGGTTTTCATTAGCTTAATTAATTTAAGTTCATTTCTGGGCTAAAGGCCCAGAGTTTTTTAGTTCCAAATCAAGTCAATTACCTTTAAAAGAGGTTTTTTCAACTTAAATACAGCTCACATTTATGCCGGTATTATTGGCTTTGTTTATTTAAGTAGATGTGTTAACCAGTGAAGCAAGGATATTACTTCTTCATAAATCAGATATTCCTGAGAGTTCTTTCTACCTGATGTGTCATTCCTTATCTTGTTCAATTTAAGCTGGCAAGGAAGTATGTCCAGTTGAACAAACACTATTTTGGTACTCAACCAAGAAGTTATCCAGAGACTCTAAAATGGGTGTAAATTGTATTTGACATATAAATCCAAAACAGTTGTGTAAATGTTAGCTAGTTAGCAGAGCTCAGACTTTGTGAGTAGACTTAGGTTCAACTTCTTCCACAAACTGCACTGAACACATTCCAGAAGTAGCTCCAGATCAATCACCTTTCCTTAGTGTTTATTCAGTATTAGCATAAATATTCAGGAGCTGCCTTCCTATGCTCAATTTACTTTCTTGACCACCTACATAAAATGAGCCAAATATGAATGCAAGTTATGCATGCTACAGGGCCTTAAAACAGATTAGGTCTATTAATACAGCAGTCTTTCTGTGTCCAGTAATCAAATTATCATGTCTTCTACCAAATTTAATCACAGAATCATTCAGTTTGGAAGGGACCTCTGGAGATCTTCTAGTCCAGTTCCCTGCACAGACCAGTGTCAGTTCAAGGCCATGTGAAACTGGGTTTCGAATGTCTCCAAGGATGGAGACTTGACCTATTCTGTAGGCCAGTGTTTGAATGCCCTTGCTGTAAGGAAGTTGGTTTGTTTTTTTGGTTGGTTGGTTGGTTTTGGTTTTGTTTGTTGTTTTTTTGTTTTTTTTTTTTTGTGTGTTTTTTTTTAATGGTTTTTTTTTTTTGTTTGTTTTTTTTTTTTTTTTTTTTTTTTTTTGGTTTGGTTTGGTTTTTAATGCTTAAACAGTATATCTTGAATTCTAGTTTTTGCCCATTGTGTTTTGTCCTGTCACTGGCTGGACACCAGTGAAAAAGTTTATATTCTCTTTATTCCCTCCATCAGGTGTTTATACACATGGATAAGATTTCCATGAGCCTTCTCCTGTCCCTGCTCTCTGCCTCTCCTTGAATGGCAGGCGCTCCAGACCCTTGATTAACTTCATTGTCCTTCACTTGACTCTCTCCAGTATTGTTCATGCCTATTTTATACTAGGGAGCCCAGAACTCAACCTGGCACTCCAGATGTCTCACCAAGGCTGAGCAGGAGAATGGATCACCTCCCTTGATCTGTTGGCAACACTTTTTCTAATCCCAGGAGGCTGTTGGTCTTCTGTGCTGAAAATGCACATTGCTGGCTCATAGTCTGGTGTTCACCAATACCCCAAGGTGCTTTTCTGCAGAGGTGCTTTCCGGTTGGTTGGCCCTCAACCTGTGCTGATGTGTGGTGCTAGTCCTTCCTAGGTGCAAGATTGGCAGTTCCTTCTGTTGAACTTCCTGAGGTACCTGCTGGACTGTTGCTCCACCCTGCCAGGGTTCCTCTGAGTGGCAGAACACCCATGTGGTGTACTGCCCTTCCCAGTTACTCATTTCTGCAGTCTTGCTGAGGATGCACTCCGTCACGTTATCTAGGTCATTAACGAAGATGTTAAGCAATGCTTGTCACAGTATCAGTCCCCAGGTACACCAACACTGGCTTCCACCTGGGCTTAGGCTCTAATCATAACCTGAGTGCAGCAGGTCAGCCAGATTTCAGTCTGCCTCTCTGTCCCCTTATCTTGCCCTTACTTTAGTTTGTCAATGAGGGTGTTACAAAAGACAGCATCAAAAACTTTATTAAAGCCACAGTAAAAGCAGCGTCCACTGTTCTCCTTATCCAGAGAGCCAGCTATCTCACCATAGAAGGTTATGGGGTTGGTCAGGTGTGTTTTTCCATCAAATCCATGCTGAGTGTTCAAAATCACTATCCCCCAGTCTACATAATATATTAGGAAAGGGCTTCCAGGAGCATTAGCAGGAATCAAAGTGAGTTTGACCAGCCTTTAGTTCCCTGTGTTTATTCTTCTTGCCTTGCTTTAGGATAGAAGGGATATTTACTCTCCTCTAGACCTTAGGAACACCCCCATTCACTACAACCTGCCTAAGATTAACAAGAGTGGCCATGCGATGTTATTAGCCAACTCAGCACTCACAAGTGCACCCCATCAGGGCCCAGCAGGCTGGAAATGTGCCAGTTCAGTGCTCCGTAACCTTTGCTCAGGAGCAGTCTTGTCCTGTCACCTTTGCCCAGCTTCCTGCACATCAGGGTGGACTAATCTTGAGCTTGGTGGAGGTGATCCTTGCAAATTGACCAGCCCTCCTTTGCCCCTTTTGTCTCCAGGCTCATATCACATGGGAATCTCCTGGACAAAGTCTGCTCTCCTGAAGTCTGGGGTTGCAGTCCCACTATTTGCCCTGTTCTTTCTTCACAGGATCTTGAATTCCATCACTCACAGTCACTGCAGCCAAGGCTGCTCCTGACCTTCACATCTCTGACCACCTCTTCCTTGTTTGTAACTGTGAGGTCTAGAAGGTTCCCTTGTTGGGTCCTCAGTCACCCATCTTAAATTATCATCAGTACATTCCATAAACTACCTGAATTGCTCATAACTTGCTGTCTTGGCCAGTGTATTTGCAAAGATACTTTAGCTCTGCGTTTGGTCAGCTGGTTGACAAAGAGGTTTTTGTTGTGTTTGGTGAAGTGGATCCTGCCTTTTCCTAGAAATCAGTCCTTGATTATGAAAGCCAGTCCCATGTTTGTAGAAGACAAGTCCCTGTTGCTGACACCAGCTGTGCAACCAGTTGTTTACCAACAGGATCTGGCCTTTCTCTTTAAAGAAAATAGGTAATAGTAAATAAGCTTTTTAAATACCTAAAAATGAAAGATTTCAGCTTTTACGTGCAGAACAGTGGGGCAAATACAGGAATTTACCTGCAATTCAGACAACCTTGTTCGAATTTCTGCCAAATGTCATGGCTCCTGTTAGGAGTTACTAACTGTAAGTTGGTAGCCTATTCTTTTGTTTCCTCTTTGTGTTTCTAAGCTGTGGCCAGTGAGTTCACTTTGGACTTGCTAAAGGGAAATGGGCTTGTGCCCTAAGCAAGACTGTAGATCATTTCTCAAGAGAGATTCTGGGAAGATGCCTCATGTTCTCACAGAACTGCATAGACTGATCTATATTCTTACTCCCTTGTTGTGATACTTGATACCATTAATTATTATAATTATTCTAGATAAGAGCTGCTATTTTTTTCTTTAAAGGATGTGGGGGGGAGGGGAGTAAGTTTTGTGGGGAAGGTTGAGGTGACTGGTGTCAAATAATACAAGTAGGATGAGACAGCTGTCTTCTGGAAGGATAAAACGCTCTGTACTGCCCTGTCTCTCCATTTCATGACTAATCAAGGATGCAGTTTCACAAAGCATCTAATGAGTGATGTGCAGTGACTTACTTTCCACCTTACCTCTGTCTCGCTGCCAGGGATGCTTTCCTACCTGCATCTTACCTAGTAACAGCATGGCTGCAAAATGAGTTATCTGAAATGATTATTTTTCTATTAGACCTGTAAATGAAACACTGTTTTCGTGAGTGCGAGAACAGCTAGGTGTGACACAAGGGAGGTGGGATGTGTCTGATTGTGTGACTGGATGTTCATATTTGGTTTCATCCAGTCAGCTGATGATGGATAGATTTGTGGTGTCCTTGAGGGCAGCACAGAACAAGGCTTGGGCCAGAATAACTGACTCTGGCCAGCTAGAGCCGGCATTTGTGCTGATGTAGTCTGGTGACTGCTTCTGTTGCTGACAAGCTGCTTCAGCAAACTGTAGTTTAAAAAAAAAAACAACAAAAGAACCCAAACCACCCCCGAAACCCCCCAACAACTTTCCCCCACCCCCCAAAAAAAAATCAAAAGAACCCCAACAAACCACACCACCACACACACACCCCTCTCTATTTATCTGCCTTTTGGTAATGCTTAGAAAGCTTTTATATGCTGAAGTGGCATTGTTTGTCATTCATACCTTAAACTGAAAAACTGCTGATTAGTTGCATCTTACATATTCTAGTTTAAAGTTTCAGTATTAGCAGAAGAACATGAATTTATTAAAGTGGTTAAACAAAGCAAATGCTGTCTTTCAAATGAATATCAGAAAGGTGGCTTTTGCAGACTGTGACTTGAAGAACTGCCATTTAAATTCTATGGGATACTTCAGATCCAGTCTTGTTCTTTCATTATTTTAGCTTTCATGGTGTTGACTTGATCCCTTTCCAGAAGAGGAAAGATGTCTACACATTTAAGCCTAATGCACATGAAGTCTTCTGTTAAAACACTCTTACAAATGAGACTGATTTTCCTCTGTGTGTGTATTTAAACTTACAATCAGAGATGAACAGCAAAACCCCTGGAGCAGCTGTGGAGCTCTTGATAGACACTTCCCGCAGCTGAGAGAGGCTGTACTAAAGGGTAGGTCCTGGGTTTCCATCGTGCCGTACCTGTCAGCTCTCCAGAGAACTGTGTAGCTCTAACTCTGCTTCATTAGGTGAGGTTTTTTGAATGTAGATGATGATGATGTAATGCAAAATCTTCATTTAGAACTTTAGTTCATATGAGTAAGAAAGGCGTTTGTTCATTGACGTTAAAATGCATATAGGACCTTTGTTTAGTGTAAACTGCAGAACATAGATACTTATGCAGGTAACACATTTCAGTCAACAGTAGGTCTGTATCCCGGTGTGTGAGACTTAAGTTACTCTAAATTTTCTCTTTACATAACTGAGGTAGGCAAAAGATGGTGATCTTTGTCCATCTAGTGCTGACAGGTCATCAGCTACATCTGTCTTCCAGTGTGTTCTTAGACTTGCTCTTCATACACCACCAGCTTCCTCAGCTGAGCGTCTGCAGCCTGGAGTAGAGGAGAGAAGGTCCTGTTTCTCTATGAGGCAGCAGAAACAATGTTTGGAAGTTCTTTTTTGCCTCTTCATTTTAAGACTTCCCTTTACAGCTGAGGCTGAGGGATATCCTTCTGAAGAGAGAAATACACTGTAGCGTATTTGCACAGTCCTTTTCCTTTGCTTGTCCTTTTCAAGGAGAAGGTTGAGATGCTGAAAATTGCCTAAAATTTGTTTATTGCTGTGATACTTTGTTGGAGTCAAAGTCAGGCTTTTGTCACCTAGAAGTAAGGAGTACGGAACAGAGTTTTTAGTGCGAAGGCAATGGGAAAACTTTTAACTACTGTGTTCATTTGCTTCTGCCCCCTATTTGTTACTTTTCCCTGGCTACCTTGGGTGCCTTCAGACTTTGCTAACAACAACAAAAGTTTTAAATTTTACATAAATGTATATAAAACTTTTCTGAAAACATAGGGGCTGAAGTTTATTGTGCTTACAGAGAGCACAGCATGAAGATAATGCTGATAAGCAAATAACTGGATATTTTACTAGCCGTATTATAATTTTTAGACAGCCACTTTCAGAATTATATAGGCAAAAGGGCTGAATTATTTTGATCATTTACTTTCTGGGTTTGGAGGTTGAAGTCAGTTAGTCTTGTTCTGAGCTAATAGATTCTTCTGAAGACTTCACCATTAGGATTCCCAGGCCGTGGAGGTGATGCGTTTCAGCTTCCCCTTTTGGAAAACCTTGGCCTATATATTTAAATGGTGCGTGATGGTACTGCATTGCATAAGGGAAAATGCAGTATGAGATAACCGTTGCATACTTAGTTTTTACTTGTGAGAGGAAGATGCTGATCTGGAAAGGTTGGTCTTAAGTTTAATGCACTCCCACTCAAGATGGTTATCTTAGTCTTTTTACAGCTTTCGTGCCCAGCCATCCTTTCAGCTATGGATGTTCTGGGTGCTTGATGGCATCAAGCATGCACCCAGGCTTCCCAGATGTGACAGGGACCACAGTGCCATTCAGGAGTGCCATTCAGGAGTGGCATTCAGCTGCAGGAAGTGTGAGATACCCAAAGGTACCTAATCAGCATTAAGATATCTCTGGTTAGGCAGCTAAGTCTTGTCCCTGTGTGTTAACCATGAAGCACGTCATTTGGCCATAGTAAAATGTTCTCTGATACCCTGTCTACATAGAATTTTTTCCACAACTGCAAATTGTGCCAACCAAAAATCAAACCAAAATGGTCTGATCGTCTTATCTGTGCCATATGTCGTTTTCATATGGTAGTTTAATTGCGTACGTATTTTAACAAACTAACAATTGAGCTGCATTAACTTCTTCTCAGATTGTGTGTTGCTGAGCTTGGTAGACACATTTTATCTTGGTACCTTGATACAGAAATTCATCTTCCAGTGGCACTGGCTGTCTGGTCTCTTAGGTTATTTTGAGAAGTCACTTCAAGGAATAGATAAAAGTATTTTTCCAACAAGTAATGATCATGTGGATAGGAGCTTGTCACTGGCAGCTTTGAGTATAACTTGTCTTTGCCTCTTTTGACCTCTGGCTGCTGCGTGCATGACTTTTGCTCAGCCAGGCACCTGTGTGCGTGTCCGGCTGGCAACTGCACTTGCCATGCTCCATAGAGTGCCCTGACATTGGAAGCCCTACAGACAGAAGATGTTTTGAAAGGTGTTACAGCTTCCAACACTTTTTTTTCCTTCAAAGGCTTTGAAGCATTAGTATAATTTATCACGGGCTAATGGAAAAAGAAAACCAGCAAACAAACCAAAACAGCAATCCAAACATTTGGGAACTGTTTTCATTCACTTTGTGTCAGCATCAATATATACGTACAGAACAAATTCAGGACTAATGTGAGGCTGGGTTACTGAGAAATGCTTTGGGACAAATTATTTCCATGATTAGGAAATTAGTAGAGCTTAAAAAAAAAGGAGAGAATGTAAAAAGGGGATTAGGCTAGTGGCAAAACCACGCTGCCAGGCTAATGAGTCACTAATATGATATATGTTGGAAATTCTTATCTCTGTGCTAAGGACTGAGCACTGTTTTCCTCCTATGACATGATAGAAGAAAATAATTTGCTAACTCTCTAAATTTACCAGGCAGATTTGTGTTTTAGCTTTGTTCTTCTTGCTTTTAATCAGTGTGCTTTTACATGGGAAGTACACTGATGTGTACACATTCCAGTTGTGTAAAAACCTGTGTGTATATTCAGCAGACATTACTGTAGACCTCATCTCTAATGTTTCTTATCATTAGTGTGTGTGTTTTCTGTAGCTTTTAAATCTAAGGGCTCCATGGTGACTTTGATATTGTGTTAGAGCACACCCTAAGGCTTGCAACTGTTGTCAGTAGTCGATGTTTAGGAGTGTATACCTCTTTTCAAGACAGTCGCTTGATAATCTAGTTTGGGGGCTAGGAAAGTAACTGAGAAAATGAACATGTTCTTATAAGATATATTACCACCTTCTACTAGCTCTTCTAGTCTAGAAAATGGTTGATTTTTGTTCAGGAAGTGTTGGGGTTTGTTTGGTTGCTTTGGTTTTTGTTTTGTTTTGTTTTGTTTTCATCCAGAAATAAAACTACAGCTATCAACAGGCCAAATATAAAACTGGTGATAGAAAGAATCATTCATGCATGGTATGAAAGAGAAGTAGATAAACCTTAAGTAACATACTCTCTCTTCTTTCAACTAAGAGTGGTAGGTTAAACACAGTCAGCAAGCAGAACTAAAGCTGTATGTACCAGAACTGCAGCTGTCATCCTGACCTGAGCTTTCACATAACTTCTGATAATTGGGAAGAGTCTTTTGAAAGAAAGCTTCTTGACAAAAACCCCCCAAACATTTCTCTTCATTTTTGCAACTATTCAAAAGGAAAAAAGTCAAAACCAGCAGTATGGTTTCAGTCTTTTCACCCTATGATGTATGATAAAGCTGATGAAGCACAGAGATCACAAAAAAGAGAGCATCAGATCTGCATGACAACAGAATGGAAGAAAAGAACAAATTCTAATTGCACATCTTGACAGACTTCTCACTAATCATTTACATTTCTTGGAATTTATATCTACTCATACCAGCTTAGATGTGTCTGAAAAGGAGCAGAAAAAAAAGTGAAGATTTATACAAACTATAAATCCTTTTGCTCAGCAATGCAGAAAAAAATGTATAGACTGTAGCACATTCCCCATTTCTGTTTTGTACAGTTCAAATGTGCTTGAAGTTTAAGTATATATAAAACTTATGTTCTGGACTAAAGGATTATAATAGTCTGTACTAGGCAAGAAAACTGCCTGATCCTCCCTCCACCTTTAAAAGTGTGGCTTGAATTCCAGCCTGATGGAAAGCAATAGGCAAGAATGTCCATTTCTTTCAGAGAGGCCCAGATTTCATTCCTGAAATGATTTCTCACACTTACGGGAAGAAAAATACTGTTTCTGAAATGTGGTCTAGCAAAATACTTGTTCACTGTCAGGAGTGAAAAGTGGTTTTATCCATTTGAAACCGTGGAGATTGTTTAGAGTAATAACAGTACAGTGATTTCACTGGAATTTAATAGCTGGAACAAGCCCTTCCCAGCTGTTTTAAAATAGATTGCAGTATGACTGTGGTTGCACAGGACCAGCTGATAGCATGAACAGTAACTTGCCATAGCTGGGGATACTGTTAGCTGTTTTTTCTATGCATGTGTGCATCTGCATTTTAAATCATAGAACCATAGAATGGTTTTGATTGGGAAGGACCTTAAAGCTCACCTAGTTCCAACCCCCTGCCATGGCCAGGGACACCTTCCACTAGACCAGGTTGCTCCAAGACCCATCCAACCTGGCCTTGAACAGTGCCAGGGATGGGGCAGCCAAAACTCTTCTGTGCCAGCACCTCACCACCCTCACAGTGAAGAATTTTTCCTAACATGCAGTCTAAATTTGCCCTCTTTCAGTTTGAAGCCATTCCCCCTTGTCCTGTCCCTACATGCCTTTGTAAAAAGTCCCTCTCCAGATTTCTTGTAGCCTTCCTTTAGGCACTGGAAGCTGCTCTAAGGTCTCCCCAGAGCCTTCTCTTCTCCAGGCTGAACAAGCCCAACTCTCTCAGCCTGTCTCCACAGGAGAGGTGCTCCAGCCCTCTGATGATACTTGGTCTCCACTGGACTTGCTCCAACAGGTCCATGTCCTTCCTGTGTTGTGGGCCCCAGAGTTGAGCACGGTATTGCAGGTAGGTTTCAAGAGAGCAGAGAAGTGGAGAATCTCCACCTCTGGAGAGCACTCCCTAAATCTGCTGGTCACATTCCTTTTGCTGCAGCCCAGCACTGCCAGCTCATGTTGAGCTTGAGCTTAGCCAGCACCCCCAAATCCTTCTCAAGGTGTTCTCAGTTCATCTGTGTCCATGTGATGTTATATGTATGTGGAGTTTTTTTTTTGCTTTTAGAAAGCTACGAAATACACAAAGGAGCTACTCTTTCAGGCAAGCAAGCACAGAAATAATTGTGTAGTATGAAACAATGCCTAAAAAAAAAATCACTATGTGCTTTATTACTAGTGTCATTACAATGTAATGATGTATTGGATAAAACCAGAATGTGTTATTGCGGAGGCCTATAACCATAGCTAAACGGGATAGTGAGATACATAGATGTCTTTCTCCTTACAGTGTTCCTAGAATAGCTCTGTAGGTACAGAAGATGGACTGAAACTATGCTTGGAGTACCTTGTGCCAGCCTGAATGTACAAACTTTTAATTATTATATCCAGCAACAATTATATCTTATTATATGTTTTCAGGTCCCAGCTCCAGCATCAGTAGAAGAGGAAGTTCACAGTTCCTCATCCCTTAAATCCAGATAATGGTAGTGGCTTTTTCCCCCCCCCACTTTTGGTTTTTTTTTTTATGGTTCGGTTTGGTTTGTTTTTTTATTTTTTTACTTTTGTTTGGGGCCTTGAGCACAGCCTCTACTGAGGATGATGCTTTTTGAGAGGTGTTAGCCATGACTCATTCTCTCCACCCCTAGACACAGGTTCACCCCACTTCCTTCAGAGGCTTTTGGATTCTGAACATTGTTTTAAATGTTTTCTCACTGTAGCACTTCCTCACTGCAGCACTTCATCCACAGCACAATTACCCAAGCTGTATCAAAGTGTCAAGGAACACAGAGCAGAGATGTGCTTTAGAAAGCTGGAAACAGGTACTTCAGAATGGTCCTACTGAAAAACAGAGATTTTTTAAGTAACTTTCTGGTGGTTTTTTTTTTACCTCAGAACATGCAAGTAGGAGGAACTGTTAGGATCCCTGTGGCTATCCATCGTCATATTGTCCCCTTTAAAAATCACTCCCTGATGAAAGACTTGTCTTACCTTGCTGGAAAGCACATTGTAGCATACCTGCTCTATACAATAAGCTAGCCAAGCAAAAGGTAGCGGCTTGCTGCCATGCTGATATGTTTCTTCTGCTACACAGAGCTGTGGGGCTGGGAGAGACCTCACAAAAGTTGCTCTTCTCCTCCTGTACATTGAGAGCCCAGATTGGCCCCAGAGGAGCCAGCTCATTTCTTCTAGAAAGTGTCCAGTGAGGAGATACTGAAATTCACAGGCACACTGTCCCATTGATCAGATGGAAAGCTTTATGTAGTGTGTGTCTTGATTGTTCGTTAGCCTGGTTAAATGGCTTTTCTCTCCTTACTCCTTATGACTATGGTGGGTTGGCTGCTGGCCCTGCACCGGCAGAAGAGGGGAGAAAACAGGAGGAACATGAATAAGAAAACTCATGGGTCAAAACACCAGCAGGGAGATCACTCGCTAAGGACTGTTGCATGCTGAGCACATTCAGCTTGGGGAATTTAATTTATAGGCAGTTAACATAAATATTAAATTACTGGATCAGGTTTTGGGAAACAAGACAAGAAAAACATTAAAATACTTAAGTGGGTGAAAAACATCTTTTCCCACGCTCACTGCGCTCCAACCACCCTTCCTCCCCACTTCCTCATCACAGTCTCACTCCAGACACCTCTTCTGCACCTTGTCATGGCTGCAGGTGATGCTCAGTCCCTTTAGAGGGGCACTGAGTGGTACACAGTCGGGATTGGGATGTGACAGTTTTTCTCTGCTGCTCCCTCTTTCTTGCACTTTCCCTGTTCATCACAGGCTGCAAATCTCTCTGGGGGTGTACCTGCTCCTCCTGTAGCCTTGGTGTTCCTCATTCCCTTCTCCTCTGTTGTGGACCCAGCTAGAACTGGGCATACCTGGCATGGGACAGCCCCTCTTCTCTCACAGACTGCCCTGCAGCCTCCTGCTACCAGAATTTTTCCATAGAT
The DNA here is from genome assembly GCA_032466535.1 of Forpus xanthops. Classification (NCBI taxonomy): domain Eukaryota; kingdom Metazoa; phylum Chordata; class Aves; order Psittaciformes; family Psittacidae; genus Forpus; species Forpus xanthops. The sequence continues at coordinate 28,845 of JASSUY010029800.1, forward strand.
ACCCAATGGTTGACCACTGTCCTCTATTTTAATTACCTTCTGCGTCTCAAAGATTGTTTTGTTCCTCCACAGGCTGTCTTTTTTTCTCCAGATTTACTAAATGTGCTTCCTTCAGCCTATACCCATAGGTCTCGTTTTACTTTCTTTTGGATTCATTCCAGTTCATCTCTGTCTTTTGTAATGTCATGCCCGAAACTGGCTGTAGAAGTTGGCTGAGGACTCATCTGCCTTTAGCAAATGACGTGACTGTGTCTCTTGTCTTACCTCAGGCAGTTTTTGCACAACGGACACACATCTTTTGTTTTGCTTATGTCTGATCAGATTCTGCTTAACTGCCTCTCCACAGCATTTTTAATACACAGTTAATTTTTCCTTCAGAAGCACAGTACTAAGCAAATTCTTAGTTTTGTCATGTTGATTTTGGACAGTATCTCTAGTTTGCCTAATCTGTACTGCAGAGTGCCTGCCATCCCCTTGGGCTTGCAGACCTCTCTCTTTCATTGTTTGGATGGAACCTCTCAGCAGGGATCTGCTGTCTCTTCCCCTACTGCTGTGCACACGGTGATAAGTACTCATCTGCTGGCATTTCCTAAACACATTGCGCTCTTCCATGTGGGTATTTCAGGCCTCCTGTTTTCCCTCACTGAGTCTTCATGGTACCTGTTACACCCTGTACTTCTGGTTGGGCTGTGAGGATGCTCCCTGCTTACATTTTTCCTTAGTCACTGAATCTGTGTACAGGTGCTAAAAATGTTGGGCAGATTCAGCATACCATGCTGTTTTGCAAGTGAAGGCAGTGTTTGGGGAAGTCTGGGACTGACTCCCAGCTGCCTTTGTAAACCACAGAGAGCTGTGGAGCCTTCTGCTGTGCCCCATTGATGGTCATAGAAAAGTAAAATCATACAATAAGGAAGTTTCATATGTGTTTCAGCCATGGGAACAAAGAAGTATTTTCTTGTCGAGGAATCAAATTGGCAGTAGACTGGTTTTTGGAAAGAGGCCACAAGGATGTTACTGTGTTTGTGCCAGCATGGAGGAAAGAACAGTCGAGACCTGATGCTCTCATCACAGGTAAGCTCTGTTCCACCCTAGTATTCCGAGTCCATCTTTCAGAGCTGCTTGAGATCTCCAGATTTCACACAGAGGAGGAGAAAATGCGTTCGGATAGGTGGTTGACAGACTGCGTAGGATAAGACACTACATAAAATGTTAAATATGCTTATTTAGCGGGGTTAGAGAGAAAACTCTTTGGATTTGATAAGACCTTATATAGAAATGTGTAAACCATTCCAGGAAAGATACATTCTGAAGTATTACTGGAGGTAAAAAAAGGAAAAAAGAACAATCCAAAACATATACTTGCTGTTGGTTATGAGATGACCTCATAACTCTTTCTAGGAGATGCTGTTAATATTGTGAAGAACCAAAGTACTTGTACAGAATGCAGATTTTTTTAGTCCATGTGGGTATTAGCAGTGACACCTTCTCAGGAGTTCGCATCTCTGTGTGGGCAGAATAATTCCATTAACTTGAGCTACTGGAATTATTTCAAAAGATGTTTCTTGCAGGGTACCACAAAGAGAAGGAAGAGGTCTGTCTTTATCAAGGAGCTCGGTAACGGGAAATCCTTGGCTGTACTTGGATGTAGTCCTCCTATTTGCTGAAACATTCTTTAGTGTTTAAAAGCACCCCTTCGGTGTGAGAAGTTTTTCACAGGCATTTTGATAAATAGTGTTTCTTTTGAACTGCAGCAGCATGAACAAGGTCCCCTGTGTTAGCCTTAGAGAAGTGGTGTGGAACAGGAGGTTTTCATTTCTTTGCAGGGTTTTTTGAAAGTATTGCCAGTTGACTGCAGGCTGTAACTTCACATACCATTTGTCAGATATTGTCTGCTGAAATATAACCACTAAGACATAGAATCGTAGAACCAACTAAGTTGGAATAGGCCTTTAAGACCATATTTAGTCCTAAGTGCTTGGATTTTCTTCCTCGAATCTGATGTCTGTGGTGATTAAACAAGTCTATTTTTCTTTTCAATTTTCAACTCTTTTTTTCTTGTAGATCAAGAAATCTTGCGTAAATTAGAAAAGGAGAAGATTCTTGTGTTCACACCATCCCGCCGAGTGCAAGGGAGAAGGGTAGTATGCTATGATGACCGATTTATAGTGAAGTTGGCCTTTGAGTCAGATGGCATCATTGTTTCCAATGATAACTACAGGGATCTAGCTAATGAAAAGCCTGAATGGAAGAAGTTCATAGATGAACGCTTGCTGATGTATTCATTTGTTAATGACAAGTAAGTCATTCTGTCTTTATATGTGCCACTACAATAGCTGAGGACAGTTCGAAGACTTGTATGAATTTCCTGTGTTGCACCCAAATCATTAGGTACCTGTAGGAAAACAGAAGAAATAGTGGATAATAGATTGGATCTTCTGATGAAAAGTACTCAAACTTTTTTTTTTATTTAGTTTTTTTTATAACAATACATTTTTTACACTGTTTTTTCCTCTTTTGGTGTATGCCAATGTATATTTATTGCATGCTATGGTATAATATTCCAGTTCTTTTGATACACTGAGCCAGTATTTCTGAGTGCTTGTGGTTAGACTCCTAACTGCTAGAGTCATAGAAAACACCATGTTGGAATGACCATCAGGAGGTGTTTACTTCAACTGTCTGCTCAGATGCATCTATGGTGTCTTCCTACCCTGTCATACAGATCAACTACAGTTGCCACTGCACTATCCCAAGCAGACACTTGGATTTGAGGGCTTAGGTGCTGGAGCAAGAGTCTTGGGCAGTCAGCTGTGTTGCAGAGTTAGTCGTGAGGTTTCAAACCTATATTGCTGCCCTTACTTTGATTTAGGAATGAGTTATGTGCAACCCTGCTTTTTTGCCACAAAGCAGTCAGCTGAGCTAGACTAAAGGTGTCCGAAGCAGACTAGGGGTGTCTGGTTCCGTAACTCACCTCTTGGGTAGTACCTGCAGCAGAAAGGTGGCATTTCAAAACACCTCTCAAAATACCTAGACTTAAAACTGTCAGCATGGCAGGCTATTGTGTAGGACATAGTCGTGAGGTTCTTGATCATTGCATGAGGAATATGAAAAGGCTTGTTTGCTTCCATAATACTTTTCTTTTTGTTTTGCTTTATAGATTCATGCCTCCTGATGATCCTCTTGGACGCCATGGGCCAAGTCTGGACAATTTTCTTAGGAAGAAGCCTATTGTGCCAGAACATAAGAAGCAACCGTGTCCATATGGTAACTTGATTTAACTTGTCAGTTTTGTGCACTGCCAGGACTGGGGACAAGGTTCTGTTTTATGCCAACACTGCCAAAAATAAAAGCTTTTCAACAGAGATTTTTACACTGTTGTCTTAGCCTGGTCAAAATGGTTGAAATGCTGAGCTGATGGTGAGAAGTGAGGTGATTTTTTTTCATGTGCTAGTTAGAGAACATTTGTACCTACTAGTTGTACTAATAGAGCAACTTTATTAATCATTCGTAGGAATAGATCCAGAACAGCGCCTAAGTTCTGCAGGCTCAAGAAAGCCCTTTTGTAATGTGATTTGGTCATAAGACATGTAATTTTCTTCCAGAAAATTGACTGATCTGTCTGAAGTTTAGATGCTGAGCATCCCCACAGGCACACCACCTTTTTGGCTGAGCTGATACCTGCTGGTCTTACAACTCTTGGGACTTTCCTGTTAAGTTTTCTGCCTGTATATCTCCTTGGCCCAATACAGCAGGTGTGTACAGACACACTGACAGTGTCATGTTCAGCTCAAAACATGGCTGGTTGTGTTGACTTGAATTCCCAGAGCACTAGCTGCAATACACTGCCTTTGCCTCTTTTTCCCACAATGCAAAAAGATCTTAGATCTCACCCTGTGTTGCACACAGCCATTCGCAAGATCTTTCAGTCATCAGTAAAACTGTAAATTAGGGACATTTCTTCTGTTTGATGATTAACAGATTTTGGTTGATTATGGTTTTTTATCTGTCTATGTTTGTATGAATAGGGAAGAAATGTACCTATGGACACAAATGCAAATACTATCATCCGGAAAGAGGAAATCAGCCTCAGCGATCTGTAGCTGATGAACTTCGTGCCATGTCTAGAAGCACAGCTGCCAAAAGTACGAGTGAGGGAGGACTGGTAAAAAGCAATAGTGTTCCCTGTAGCACTAAAAATGAGGGCACTTCTGAGCTGAAACGTGCTGCTCCAAAGAGGCAATCGGATCCTAGTATAAGGACTGAAGTCTATCAAGACTTGGAGGAAAAGCTTCCCACCAAAAACAAATTGGAAACCAGGTCTGTACCTTCTTTAGTTAGCATAACAAGTTCCTCTGCTGCAAAACCCCAAAGTACTGCACCTTTAACTAACGGCCTTCCATCTGGAGTTCACTTCCCACCTCAGGATCACAGACTACAGGGACAGTATTCTACAGTGATGATGGCAACCAAAAATCATGGAACACCAATGCCTTATGACCAGTATCCAAAATGTGAGTCACCTGTGGATGTAGGTTATTACTCTATGCTGAGCGCATATTCAAATCTAAGTATATCTGGTCCACGTAGTCCTGAAAGGCGCTTCTCCTTGGACACAGATTATAGGATTAACTCCGTAGCTTCTGACTGCAGCAGCGAAGGGAGCATTAGCTGTGGCAGTAGTGATTCCTATGTAGGCTACAGTGATCGCTCTTACATGAGTTCTCCTGACCCACAGCTGGAGGAGAACTTGAAGTGCCAACATATGCACCCCCATGGCCGCCTTAACACTCAGCCTTTCCTGCAGAGCTACCACGAGCCTCTTGCACGAGTGCAAAACTATAGTCACGAAGAACCAAAGCATCACCACAAACCTCCAATTCCGTACATGGCTATGCATCTGCAGCATCCAACAGTTGGTGCTCGTTCTAGTTGTCCCAATGACTACTCTGCATCTCAGAGTTCATCACACACAAAGACCATGCATCTGGGGAGAGCCCTCGTGTCCACGAGAATAGACAGCATTTCAGACTCACGTTTATATGATAATTCTCCATTAAGACACAGAAAGCCTTACTCTGGCCAAGATGGGCTTGGAAGTTGGGATAGGCAGAGTTACGGGATGGATGCATATGGCTACCGCCAGACCTACTCCTTGTCAGGTAACCCCACACAGCCGTGTTATGAGCAGTTTGCCTTCCAAAGCTTACCTGAACAGCAGGACCAGACCTGGCGTGTACCTTACTGTGGAATCCCTCAAGACCCTCCAAGGCACCAAGACACACGGGAGAAGGTTTACATTAACCTCTGCAACATCTTCCCCCCTGATCTCGTGAGGATCGTTATGAAGAAGAACCCTCATGTGACGGACGCTCAGCAGCTCGCTGCAGCCATCTTAATGGAAAAATCTCAGCTAGGTTATTGAGAGATGACGCATCTTTGTGGTGTCTAGTAGTTTTCAGCTCAGCTCTAATGCTGAGGGAGGTTTGCTACAATAGCATTTGGGATCTCCTTCTCAGCAAGGAGGTTATATAGTAATCCGTTTATGTGAAGTACTGTATCATGGAGTCTGTATGTATAGCCCCATGCATCAGAAGTACCAGATATGTTTTCGTGTTCTAGTTTGAAATTTTTTAAATGGCTATTTTCACATCTGGAAAATGTTCCAGTTTAAATTAATATATATATATATATAAAAAATAATCTGTGGTCTCTGGTTATAATCTTTGGTGCATCAGGGGTTTATATGCAGCACTTTCTATCCTTGTTACATGTTGTTGGGGTTTTTGTTTTTGTTTTTAACTTGCTGGATGTTTGTCCTTGGTCTGTGTGGTATTAAAACAACCTGCAGGAAGGATTTTGCTACTTCTGGCAGGCAGTTTTCAAGCCAAGTTTTGAACTTTTTACAATACCATAAGTATCTATGGATGGTTGGTTGGTTGGTTTTGTGAGCTTTTTTGTGCTAAATCATCTATTTATAGGAAACAAAGATTTGCTACAGCACTGACCGTTTTTTTAAACAAATAATTGAGTTACCAGTGAACAGTGAAATAGGTAACAATACATTGGTAATTTATAGTACGGCACTTTTCATTAATTGCGTTGTTTTGTTCGAATAGCTACATGTTTTGTTGATGCAGTCGATTAGCAAGATCAGATGCAATCAGAGGAGGAAAAAAGATGGTGGTTTTTTGTTTACTATTTATAATAAGGTAAAATCCTTATTGCCTGATTTTCAAAGGTGCTGGGAATTTGCAGCCCCCCTTGAACCTGCCAGAAGCTGCAAGTGCTCAGAACCCCCCCAGACCAGCCCCCCTGTTTTCGTTGCTGTGTGTTGTTACCAAGCTTTATGTATTTCTGGTCAGGAGGAGGGGGCCTGAAATCATAAGGTCCCATTTAGTAGTTTTATTTTATGTGGTTTTTTTCTTTGTATTGCTGCACAAGTGTACTGGATAAAATATGCTTTTCATAAAATATTTACCTGTTTTTAAATGAATTTAATTATCTCAATGCAAGTTTTGTATTTAAGATACTGTTTGATTTGTTTTGCTATTTATCAAGGCTGGCCTGAAAAGGTCTTGTGTGTTGAGGATATGCAACATTTATTAACTGCACTATGATATGATATTGTAGCTCAGAGTAATAACTTAAACTGTTTATTTTCCGTTCTGTTTCGGTGGGGAGGGGAAGGTTGTGGGGAGAGAAGATACTGTACGTGTTACTGAAGTTAGTTTTCGGCCTTTTTGATCGTGTAGGCCTGATTCTTGCCACAAATAGTGTAGTTTTAGAAACAGACAAACTGAGTCTGTTTTGGTATTAGTAAGGGATATTTCTGGTTTTAAGTCATGGGTTTTACTAGCACCTCGTAAGCTTTTTAGAGATATACAATAGAAATAGATTTTGCAATTGATGTCAGATGTACTTATGTGACATAGTCAGTTGCCAAGAGTTTTAGGTTTCCATCCATTGTAACAATGTTCAGTGTTAAAAAAACAAATCACTAGTTTACACTATTACTGCTGATAATTTTGGTACACTTGCTGGAATTTTAAGTAAGGCCCTGAAGAACCAGAAAGTACCTTTTACTGTTGATACAAATTGTATCTTTTTAACTGAGAACTATTTTGATTTGTAGATTTAGTAGAAACACAAATGTATAACTATAACTAGTCTTTTGGGCAACATTTTATCTCTTATTTAAAAAATAGAGATTTCAGACATAGGATAGAGGTAGGAAAGTAACAGTAGATATTTATTTAGGTGTCTGTCTCAATTTCTCATATAAAAAAAAAAAAAAAAAAGAAACTATTGGCATCTTCTTCCTTCTAAAATCTTTGTAGTGGGAACTCACTAAAATAAAGGTAAAATGCTGCCTAAAAATGATGTCCAAGCACCTTTGAATACGAAGACATTTTCACTACTTGTGCGACACCATGTGTTGCAGCGAGTAGGGTTTGGGTATACAGTAAATGCTTCTAAAGAGCATTGTGCTTATAGACTTATCCAATAATCTGAACCATGTTCAGCAAACCAGTTCAGGACGTAGTGCTCTTGCAGCTTCCACTGCTTATGCGCTGCGGAATCTGCCGCTGCCTGTCCCTGCGGCGATACTGGAGGAGCTCTGTGCCATTTGTCTGGTTAGGGAGAGGGCCTCATCACCTCTGGCAACAGTTTTTCCCTGGATTTGGTTGGTCGCCACCGGTAGAGCATGTTTTAATGTGGAGATCAATGCAGCGCTGATGCTGAGGTTTGGACTGGGAAATGGGTCTCATCTTAGTTGTACACTAAGATTGTTTTAAACTGAATTACACTTATGTACTACACCATAGTGTAGATGCAGCTGTTTCAATAATGCAGTTGTTATATTTGTGGTTTTAATGGGTTTACTACATTTATTTTTTACGTAGGAATTTACTTCTGCTGAAAGTTGAATTCCTTTAAGCATGGACAGAAACGTGTGTAACAAACAGAGGTGTTTTGTCTTTTTCCCTACCACGTGAGCATCAGAATGCTTCCTACCATGTACATGTAGCAGTACATCTAAAGTACTGGATGCGCAGGCTTAGCCACGTTGTTAAAATGGTGCAAGGACACATGTGGAACTGCAGAACTGTGTGCTGCAGTGCCCAGACCCGGGTTGTCAGTATAGATTGTGTACATTAAATGCAATATCAAATCCCTGAAAGTGTGTTGATTGCTAGAGAATTCTTGTCATAGGTTCTGTGTTTTGTACTCAAGCACTGAAAATGCTTTAAAAGTATAAGAACAGGAGTAATTTGGTGGTTTTAATGTTGTGCAATGATGTGCTAGTTCCCCTTAGACTCTGCTTTGTTGAGTAAAGTGAATTTACTGTGGGCAAAATACTGGCCTTGGTATTTCCTTTGGTTTTGCTGTGATAATGGTGAGAATGAGGAGGAGCTGCATGTGAACTCCTCCACAATGAAGAAATTGCTCGATATACTTAACAACCTTTAGAGAGGACACCAGTAAAGATACTGGCTGGTTACTACATTTGTCAATGTAATTATGTTGATGTGAATTGAACTGTAACATCCCGTGTTACTTAAACAGTACAGGTACTGCAGAGGTACAGCTGAGTGCTAGAATTGCAGCAGAGGATTAAGTACCTCAGAATTAGGTCTGTCCCACCTTCTTAAAGAGGGCAACAATTTCTCTTGCCTTCAGTACTTGAGAGTTGTTTTGATACCTAGCAGAAACTGTATTTTTAGATGCAGTCCTGAGCTATTATAGGTACATCAGCAGTGTCATGTAGATTCACAGTATTTTGAATGCACATTTACATTAGGCATCTGCCCACAACTGTTTTGTATACAACAATGTGTTGCCAGTATTTAACAGTTTTTAAATATGTCCCATGAATATGGAAATTGGAGCACAATGTGCCAGACTGTGACAGTATTAATCACTTGTCTTTTTTCTTAAACAAATATGTGTGTGCATATAGATATGCACACTCACATATACTTAGCAAGTGGATTAAGACTGCTGCTAATAGTCAGGAGTAAGATCATATCTTTTCAGGTGTCCTGTTTTCTGTGGTATGTCTGAATTGTAGCTTGGTCCTGCACTGCAGAAGAGCTCTGGAGAGAGCCACAAGCCTGATGTGTTCGTGTGACACCCCAAAAAGAAGGGGTGTCGGTCACGTGAAGCCCTTGAGAGGGAATTCCTCAGCCTTGGAGTGCATGGACTGTTACCGAGCTGTTGGTGATCTTCTGCTGTGAGCATCATAGCTAACGGTGAATGCTTTTCCAACCCCATCACAGCTTTGGGTGTAAACCAGAATACCTCACTCGGAGCAGAGGGCTGAGCATGTCTGCCCTGGCAGGGTGAATGCCTCGGGTGAGACATACCACAGCATCCTGCTGCAGGAAGAGACTACCAAAACATCTGTCAGCTCTATCAGCTGATGGTCTGACCAAGGTATTTTTGATGTGTAAAGCTTGAAACGGGAGACACAGTGCTTTCATACTCTCTGGAGCATTTAGAAAAATGCCCAAGTGACTTTTCACTGCTACTGAGAATTTAAAATACTGTGCAATTAAAGAGTCCGTTTGTTTAAATAAAAATAATGGAGAAGTTATTTATTTTGATTTGCAGTGACTCTTGCTAATTTATTCCTTGCCTTACGAGGCTGTGGTGCAGTGCTGGTTTTGGTTGGGATTTTTTTGCCTTTTTTTTTGATTATAGGAACTAAGACTGCTGAGAAGAAAAAACAATAGATTTAAAGTTAAAATTCTATTGCCTTTTTTTGGGTTTTATAAAAGGGACAAGATTTTATAAATGTCAAATTTGTGCATTTTATATACTTTGTGAATTTCAGAGAAGCCCAGTTTAAGAATTTTGTTCAAATTAAATATGCATGTACACCCTGTTCAGACAAACCATGTAACTAACCCTAAAATCATCTGTGTTAAATGGTTGTTCCAGATAACCTTTTGCTAGGTGACACAGAAGATGCTCAACTTCATCTTGAGATACACTAGAATGCATTTCATGGATCTTAAGGTTTCATCAGACGCTGGTGATCTCATCACCTGATCACACGGGACACTTCTGTTTGCATGTGAACATCTTCCTTTATGCTGGGTTTTTCTTACAGTGCTTTACAAGGTAATACACAGGTACACGTGAGCTATGTGGTAGAGCTTTATACAGGCACTATCAAATACTGTGTGCTACTCAGAGGTACAAGTATGCTTTAAATAATTTCCCAGCTTCCATTTTCCGGTCATAAAGGGTTGTCACAACTTGTGCTTGAAGTGTTTATTACTCTATCTACAGTTTAACCTAAATGACTGCAATAATTCTCATCCCCTGTCATAGACTTAATGGCCACTGCAGGCCAGGCTCCTGCGCACTCACCCATCTGCCTGGCTCCAGCACACTCACATCAGCCAGTTCAGTGGTGCAAGGGAAGCCCTGTCCCGTGTGATAAGTGAGGGAGGGCTGGCCTCGAGGAGCACATCTGGAGCCCATCTGGGGAGCTGCCTGCTCCCAGAAGGAGGTGAGGTCTCACTGGTGCTGACAGGTTGTTCAGCCAAGATTGCAGTCTGTGGGCCTTGGAACACTAATGAGCCAAAACTATGTAGATGTTTAAGCACATTCATCCTCAGTGTTTTAAAGGTGGAAAATCTACTCTTCACCTTGCAAAACAAAACCTCTTGGCTTTTTGTAGAACCTTCTTTCCCGTGATCTGAGTTGAAGTCTATTTTACCACGTTAGGTTGGCTGGCTGGTTGCTTTTTATTTATCTGAATGACATTCTTAATGAAACTGATAGTTAGAAACTGTTTTACCAGCATAGTACAAACTGCAAGGAAACAGAAATGCAGCTACAGCAGCAATAATAGTGTTTTTTAGTTCCTTTTCCCCTCATTTTCTGTGTACTTGAGAGGTGAGGTTTTGATACTGTCCTCAAGTCCACTCCAGCAAAAACATCAGTTAAAACCAATGTTTAGACTAGTTTGATAAAGCAATTGTCAAACTGGCTCTTCGTTCCTGCTCTGGTTGTTCTGTATTTTTTCTGTGGTGTGACTATTCACATCTTAAAACCACCTTCTAAACCCTACGAAAAAAACCTGTACATGGATTCTGCTTTTAGAGAAAAAAAAATAAAGATTCATTTTCCTCATTGATGGGCTGGTTTTGTTTCATAAGGAAAAATAAATAAATCTCGAGAGCACGTAGCAGTGAATTACAGACAGCTTTGTGTTCCTACCTGCACAATAGAACTGCTCACTTTGAGTAAATTTAAACAATTTCAAACATAGAAAATATGATAGAAATTATGATAGATCATCAGTTCATTTTTAATGAAAAAATAATAAACAATAGCGAAACGTATTTAATAGTCTATTTCCACTCTGTCCTGGATTCAGCAGTAGCATTTGTTTTTCTCCTTCTTAGCAGCTGGTGCAGTGCTGTGGTTTTGACTTTGACTTTCAGCCTGGGAACAGCACTGATAACACCAGTGTTTTTTAGTTGCTGCTCAGTAATGTTTAGTCTGACCAAGGACTTTCTGAGTTTCATGCTCTGTCAGGAATGAAGGGAAGCTGGGAGGAAGCAGAGACAGGACACCTGACCCAAACTGACCAAATAGATATTCCATATCACACCACGTCATGCCCACTATATAAACTGGGGGCAGTTACCCAGAAGAGTGAGTTCACTGCTCGGTTGGGCTTGGTATCGGTCAGTGGGTGGTGAGTGGTTGTATTCCCTTCCCTTGTTACTTCCCTTGTCATTATTATTATTATTGGTGGCAGCAGCAGTGATTTGTGTTATACCTCAGTTACTGAACTGTTCTTATCTCAGCCCATGGAGTTACATTCTTTTGATTCTCCTCCCTATCCCTCCAGGAGCAGGGAGGGATTAAGGTGGGGGAGTGAGGGAACGAATGCATGAGTTACAACTGGGCTTAAACCACAACAGTACTTTTTGGTGCCCAACGTGGGGCACAAAGGGTTGAGATAACAACACATCTGACCGGAGTGTGTCTAATCGCAGTTGTGATGAGCATTCAGTGTTTTGGATTAATAGTCGCTTGTCACAGTGCTGATTTATTGGCTCTCAAAGTTGTTGCTCTTGATTTCAGTTTCAGTATGTTGTACCTTACTTATATTTGCTGTCTTAGTGTTTATCAGATGGGGAGGTTGGGCTAAGGTTCTTGTTTCATTGTACTTTATGTCAATGACTTGTAATACAGGTGGACTCCAGCAGCGGGGAGGGATGGATGTGGCCGTGGACTTGTACCTGGCCATCCCACTGCTCTTCACTGTCCTGGCCCTCATCCTCTTCGTGAGGCTGTGGGGAGCTGAGGAGGAGAGGCCTCAGCAGCCACCAGTGTCCGAATCAGCCCAGGAGAGCTGCCCCGGGGACTGGGAGGCCGGGAAGAAGCGGCTGCTGCTGGAGGAGGTCGGGGTAGTTGAGGCCGGGAAGGAGGTGGCTGCCGAGCAGCTGGAGGAGACGATGGAGAAGCCGAGCCCTGTGGCTGAGCCCGGCCCTGCAGGGCAGAGAGCATCCCCTGGCAGCCACCAGCAGAGCCCCGCAGCAGAGCCCCAGGAGGATGGAGGAGACCGCGCAGCACTTCCCAGCGAGGCAGAGGAGGAAGATCGGGACTCAGGCAAAGCGCAGCTGGAGGTGAGAGAGCCGGCAAGCACAGCAGCTACAGCAGCCCCGGTAACAAGTACAGCAGCCGCATTTGAGAGCTCTGAAGGGTTTGAATGGCCTTTGGGTACCCTTGAGACCTGCCTGCTGATTGTGATGGGGATCACCATGTTGGCGTGTATGCAGAGTGTGTTCTACCCACAACCATTTCGTCTGATTTTGAAAGTTAAGTGGAGTCATGTTTGGATCTTGTCTAGGGTTAGACAACAATATAGGAGGACCAAGAGATTTTCCCCAAGGCTGGAGAGTCATGAGTGGCAGGGTGTGTGTGACAGTATGAGCGAGTACCTAGTCCACTAGGCCCCTCCAGTGCTTTGGAAGCATTGGAGATGAAAGGCAGCTGTATGGAGCCCCCAGTGACAAGCTGCAGAAACTCCTGAAGGGGAGAGTGAATCATTTTGAGCCTGATGGGCCCATGACACCTCAGGCCATCAGGGCAGAGATGCAGCATACAGATGGACTCATGATCAAGGGGTGGACTTAGCAATGGACACTATTGCCCAGGTTATTCATGAGTGTGAACAGTGCACGCAGCCTCTCCTGCTCTGAAAGACTGTTACAAGAGATGGAGCCTGACACCATGGACCTGATGGACTTAGCAGCTTTATGGTGATTGGTCCATGCACTAAGGAATGATATTTCTCTCTCTCTGTCGATGTATATATATATATATGTATATATACGAGATAAGAGTGATGGCATATTGAAAATGCGGGATCTGAACATGACATGAATGGTATGGAATAAGGGGCGGATACTATCCTGGGTTCAGCAGCAGCAGTCAGTTTTCTCCTTCTTAGTAGCTGGTGCTGCTTTCAGCCTGGGAACAGCACTGATAACACCCATGGTTTCAGTTACTGCTTGGTAATGTTTTGGTCTGACCAAGGACTTTCTGAGCCTCGTGCACTGCCAGGGAGGAGGAGAAGATGGGAGGAAGCAGAGACAGGACACCTGACCCAAACTGACCAAAGAGATATTCCATACCACAGCACATCATGCCCACT
>JASSUY010029807.1:0-24425 GCA_032466535.1 Forpus xanthops
AAAAATCCATAACACAGTGCTACACCAGCTACTGCTTAAAGAAAAATGACTGCTGCTGCTGAACCCATGACAGGGGGTCTTATAGGGATGCTGGGGAGGGACTCTTCATGAGGGACTGTAGTGCCAGGTGAAGGGGTAACAGGTTCAGACTTAAACAGGGGAGGTTTAGATTGGATCTGAGAAAGAAGTTCTTTACTGTAAGGGTGGTGAGGCACTGGAATGGGTTGCCCAGGGCAGTTGTGAATGCTCCATTGCTGCCAGTGTTCAAGGCCAGATTGGACATATCCTTGGGTGGCATGGTTTAGTGTGAGGTGTCCCTGCCTATGGCAGGGGGGCTGGAACTAGATAATACTTTCCAACCCTAAGTATTCTATGATTCTATGCTTCTATAAAACCTCCTGGGACTCCTAAATGCTGTCCTTAGTCTTGACTAAAATTGCCAGCTTTCTAATAATCCCTGATTATTAGAAACACAGATTTGGAAAGAGGGACAAAATACAAGGTGTGAAACCATCCCTCTGAAATATATGTAAAGTCTGGTTGAATCTCAGGTTTATTTTTTGGAAACCTGCTGCTTGCCAGTTTCTTTCTGCCTTGCACTTTACTGTTTAAAATTCTTATGAAAGAAAAATACCTGTCCCAGTATTAAATTTGTTTCCTGTTAGAAAGAATATAAAGGGACTTTAACAGAAATACCTGAAAATAAGACAGCAGCTCTTGAACTATATTGGAGTTAGTCCATCTGCAGTTGGATGCAATATGTTGTTTTACAGATGCCAAAAAAGGCAAAAATTTCCTACATCAATCAGAGATTAGTGCCAGTATTTTGAAATGAAGCAATCTGCACGAAACTTTTAAAGTGCAATTTTTGGAGACATGGTGTCAAAGGGAGATCTCATTTCAAACGAATGAGGACAGGCAAAAAAAAAAAGAGCCTCAGTTTCATTCTGTAAAAGCAAAATATTTACAAGCAAATGCTCTGCCATTGTAAAATGTGGAACCTATAATGATTTCAATATCTTTCTGCTTTATAGCAGTAGTTTCCCTTAAGAAATTCTAGATTGAAAAACTGAATGTTTATGGGAAAATATCTGATTCACCAAAGGTTTATAACACAAAATTTCATCCTGCGTGGTAGGCCAGTTGCTGGAACAGACACGGGATGTAGTCAGGAAAACTGGAGAAGACATCAAGCCTGAGAAAATCACAGGAAAACAAAAGGATCAATGACCTGCCTGTGTAACATTTCGAGTGAGGACTCTTTTACCCTTAACACAGTAGGAGATCTGGTGCATTTCCAGGGGATGTAGATATAGATGGGCCTTCACTGTGATTCACTGTACTCTCTATTAATTTTCTCAATATAGACAGAATCTTGTAGTGCTACTGTTTGAGCAAGGAATAGCATCTTACAGACGAGTCAGTCTCACCTCTGTGCCTGGCAAAATCTTGGAGCAGATTCTCCTGGAAGGCATGCTAAGGTACATGAAAAACAGCAAGGTGCTAGGTGACAGCCAGCATGGATTCACTGAGGGGAAGTCCTGCCTGATCAATTTAGTGGCCTACTATTATGGGGCTATGGAACTGCTGGACAGGGGTAGAGGAGTTGATGCCATCTACCTGCACTTGTGTAAAGCATTAGACACAGTCCTGCATGAAATCCTTGTCTCTAAACTGGAGAGATAAATTTGATGGATGGACCACTCGGTGGATAAAGAACTGTCTGGGAAGCTGCATGAAAAGAATTGTGCTCAACGGCTCAATGTCCAGCTGAAGACCAGTAATGACTGGTGTCCCCCAGGGATCAGTGTTGAGACCTGTCTTGTTCAACACCTTTGTCAGTGTCATGGACACTGTCGTGATTTAAGCCTAGCTGGTAACTAAGAGCCACGCAACTGCTCGCTTGCTTCCCCCCCTGCCCCTTCCTCCCTCAGCTCCTGGAGGGATGGGGAGGAGTATTGAAAGAATGTAACTCCCACAGGTTGAGATAAGAACAGTCCTGTAACTAAGGTATAACACAAACCACTGCTACTACCACCAATAATAATAATGGTATTGGAAATAACAAGGGAAGAGAATACAACCACTCACCACCCACTGACCGATACCCAGCCCGACTCAGCAGTGATCTAACCCTTCCAGGTAACTGCCCAAGGTTTATATAGTGGGCACGATGTGCTGTGGTATGGAATACCTCTTTGGTTAGTTTGGGTCAGGTGTCCTGTTTCCTCTTCATCCTGACTTCCCCTCCTCCCTGGCACAGCATGAGACTCAGAAAGTCCTTGGTCAAATTAAAAATTACTGAACAGCAACTAAAAACTTCGGTGTTATCAGTGCTGTTCCCAGGCTAAAAGTCAAAATCACAGCACTGCACCAGCTACAAAGAAGGAGAAAAATGACCACTACTGCTGAACCCAGGACAAGACAGTGGAATTGAGTGCACCCTCAGCAAGTCTGCCGATGATACCAAGCTGTGTGGCTCGGTTGATACGCTGGAGGGAAGGAATACCTTGACACACTTGTGAGGTGGGCAGATGCCAACCTGATGAATTTTAACCATGTGAAGTGGTTAGTGCAGGCAATCCCAGGCACAGCTAGAGGTTGGGCAGGGATGACATTCAGAGCAGACCTGAGGAGAAGGACTGGGGGGAGAGTGATTGATGAGAAAATAAACATGAGCCAGCTTCAGTGTGTGCTCACAGCCAGAAAGCCAAGCGTATCCTGGGTTGCATCTAAAGGAACATGACCAGCAGGTCCAGGGAGGTGACCCTGCCCCTCTACTCTGCTCTCATGAAACCCCACTTGGAGTATTGTGTGCAGTTCTGGTGTCTTCAACATAAAGAGGGCACGGAACTGTTGGAACAAGTGCAGAGGAGGACCACGAGGATGATCAGGGGACTGGAGCACCTCCTGTATGAAGATGGGATGAGGAAGTTGGGTCTGTTCAGCCTTGAGAAGAAAAGGCTGAATGGAGACCTCATAGAAGCCTTCCAGTATCTGAAGAGGACCTGTAAGGATGCTGGGGAGGGGCTCTTCATTAGGAACTGTAGTGCCAGGTGAAGGGGTAACAGGTTCAAACTTAAACAGGGGAAATTTAGATTGGATCTGAGGAAGAAGTTCTTCACTGTTCGGGTGGTGAGGCACTGGAATGGGTTGCCCAGGGAAGTTGTGAATGCTCCATCACTGGCAATGTTCAGGACCAGATTGGATGGAGTCTTGGGTAACACGGTTTAGTGCAAGATGTCCTTGCCCATGGAAAGGTGTTTGGAACTAGCTGATCTTGAGGTCCTTTCCCACTCTGACTGTTCTATGATTCTATGATTCTTGAACAGCATTTTAAGGTCTTAAAAAACAAATGGCAAACAGCAATCCTTAACACAGGGTAGTAAAACATGAAAACGAACAGTGTTTAAAGCACATTTCTTCTGTCCAACCCCCTTCTCCAGAATTCATGGTAGAATCTGTGAAAAGATATTTTAATAGCTGCAGGTGAAATAGACAGCAAGGGGCAAGATAAATTTGTCAAGGAATTAAAAGGCAATCAATGCATTAGACAAAATGGGTTGCTATATGTATAAGCAATTTTACTTTTTTTTTAATTCTGAAAAGAAAGGAAGTTACAAAGTTATGAATTGTAAAGTGATGTAAGATGAGATTGGATCAGTATTTGCAAGTAAAGAACCAGGGCTGCAAGAAAGGGAGAATAGTATGAAAAGTATGTGGAGTAATGTTGATTACTATATCACAGAGGTTCCACCAGTAAGCATCAGTGGATTGGCCTTTGGAAAAGAAACTGTCCATGATCAATATTTGATAATATACTATAGGTAGATATCAGTGCTAGAAAGGATTGGGGAATGTAAAAATTTTAGAACCTTTTTGGTTTTATGAACTTCTAACTTTATTCAGTAAGAAGGCTCAGTGAGGCAAAGTTAAATTTTGAAGACCCTTGCAGGTCTCCAAAATCATACTCTACTCCCAATCCACTAAAAAATTTGTCTGAGTTTGACTATTCAAATAGGATCATCTACTGCAATTGGAGTATGCTGTCTGGCGCCCAGCTGACAGTTTGGGTCTCCTGTGTCTTCTATGTATTATAATTTGCCTATTTTGTGAAGGAGTCCTAGACACCTCAGGAGGTCTCAAGTGGCTGTGGATAGCTGTTTAGGCAACCTAATTGAACTGTTCTTTCATGACTTTCTTTGGTGTCTCCTTTTCATTCTGTTCCATGTTGTCTCTGTTCTGCAGCAGTGCCTGTACTTCCGGTCCATATCCTCCCATCTCTCAACCTTATGGTTATTCTTAAATGTTGTATTTCTTTAAAATTTGTCTTTGTTCACTTTTGTCTTCTGTCTTGGAAATTCTCTCACTCTGTGGTCATCAGCATGTTGCATTGTCAGTGTCCAACCATGAATAATGCTTCTTCAACAACATCTGCAGGTGACAATGCTGCAGAGGAACTAGTCCATAACCTGGCATTGTTCTGAGGTTATATGTGGCACTCGGTCTGCTTCTATACCCTTCTGAAACAAATGCTGAGGGTGGTAATGATACGGGTTTGGACACATGACAATGCTCAATACATAGTGCTGTTAAATGAGTTCTCAAGAAATAGAGTAACTCCCAGCAGATTCTGGAAACTACCATCACACCAGCCAAAGATGGTGTCAAATCATACATGGTCACACATAAAAGCCCCCCAGAGACAGGTTTTTTTTCTGAGTTTTTAAGACTCTTTATATATGAGAGCTATATCAAGACAATTGTATTGATTTGTTTATACAATGGATATACTCTAGAACAACTTAGGTGCATTTGTATTGACAGCGTCCTGATACCTTACCAGTCACTAGTAAGGACTCTTAAATTTTTTAACTATAAAAGTGACATGTAATAATTACAGCTCTGATACATGGGCACATTCTGAGTTTCTAGGGAGATGATGAAGCACAGCCTGCAGAAACAAGTCATGCATGTGCATCATCCCTGTAGCATATGAATCTTTTGTTTAAATTTGATGTATGATTACAGCTTGCATTTTGTACACAGGTTGCTGCAATTTCTGCATAGAACTGAATCTAACCATCACTGTAATTGCCCTGTTCTGGGCAAAATACCTGCAGGATATGGTAACAGCTATACCTGCGATAAAATTATTCAAGATTTCAAAGTGCATTTAAAATGAGAAGTGAAGCTTACCAAATACTTTTTAATATACACAGTTTGACTGTCCAGTAGGAAGCGAACAAGTGGGTCTGAGGAGTGGACAACACCTTCCCAGATTCTTGCCAACCTCTCCTTGTTTATAAAATGATCTTATGGAGAGAAAAAAAATCTAAATTTTTAACATCTTACCCAAAAGGCAGCACATGTAGAGGTGTAGTGCCTGTATCCAATCAACGTGTAGTGGGCATTTTATCTAAATGGAAACTTACCACTTGCAGAATCATCCAAATGACTTCTTGCAAGTTTAGGCTTTTCTCCAGAAATTTACTTCCCATCATTTGCCAAGCTAATATAATGACAGTTTAAGGAGACTGTTGACTTGCCATGCATATTCCTAGACTATTTCCTGCATATTTGTTTTATTTCTACATTTCAAAGTGAAAAAATAGGCCAATAAATCATTCTAATGTACACAGATGTGGCTAAGATTACATCCCCTTCTTTACTATTTCTTTGCATGCTCTGATCCGGATTTATCTTGACTGGAATTTTTACTTATTGCAAATGATTTAGGGAAAGTTCATGCCCTCATATGTGCTCGCAAGATTCCTACAACAGAACTCTAAATGTGAGTAGAGCCTTGGGGCACTTCTGCTGACTAAATATGGATTTTTACAGTTGAACTAATGCACTTTGGAAATGTGGGTAAGCAACTACATTGTAACTTATTGAAGAAGGGGTTAGTGTCTGGGTGCTAATTTAAAAAAATACTAAGCAACAAAATGTCCCACTCCCCCAGTAAAAGAAGATACAAAAAGGAGGATTTTTCTCTGTGTAAGCAAATCCCTTGGATGCAATTCTGCCTGGACTGTTCTGTGGAGAAATTAGGTCACATTTGGCTAGCATCACTTTATTGTCAGGGTAACCTGCTCCTTTGGCCCCTCCTGCTTAGATGTGCGTGTGTGTTTGTGTTTGTGTTTGTATGCATTTTCTCACAAAGGCTTACTAACCAGTCTGTGCTGGGAATCCTGCAGAGGAACCTACTTTTATTCTTTTCTTCCTATGTTGCTGCAAGAGCTTTACAAAGATATAGGCCAAAAGGTTACTGAATATTTAGGCTTCTTTGATCTTGGCATTCATTTTGGTTTCTTTTTCAAGAAAACCTATTTCCAGAGTAAGAAGTTGAGAGCTGCAAGGTTATTTTGCAAACTCTGAAGCCTGTGTTGTAGAAAAAAGCCTTCCAATAATAATAATAACTGTACAAAGTAATTTCAAAGTAACCTATTATCTAGTCAATAAGGAACAAAGGGTAAGAACATTTGTTTTGGGTTTTGTTTCTTAATCTGAAAGAAATCCAGAATTTAAGAGCTCTTTGGCCTTTTCAAGAACAACAAGTTCACATGTGACTGTCATATTGCTGCCATAAAGTTGTGGCGCTGTGTTTTCTTAAGAGCTTCGTTATCAGTCTGATATTTAAAATAACAAAATTAATGTTGCAGTGCTATATATTATTCCAAGATCTATACACAACTTCAGAGGATGTCAACTTTTCCTATGTGCTCACACTTTTGTGAGTGCAGACAACTAAATTATTTGTGATTTTTAAATAGTGAGAAATATAATGCTCTTAACCAATGTGTGTTACACACCGGAGGTGTAAAATGTTCTGAATAAAGAATCTCAGTGCGACAAGTATAAACAGCAAGTAAACTCTGACACTGTGAGATGCATAACCTCACAGAATGAAATCCCTCTAAACTGGAGTTGTTTTAATATGGCTTTATGATTACACAGTCCCAGGGCTAGGAAGGACTGGTCCAGACTTCACTAGAGTTTGTGAAACAAGGAGCTGCTTTTAATAAAGGCAGTGATGTGGAACATGGGTCTAAATGCAGCATGGCTAGTAAGTCTGAAAGGGCACAATTAAGACACTTGAGATGGAAGCAAAACTCACTGAGTTTAAGTTTTAGCCTGAACTGTGAAGGTACTGGCATTTAAAAAACAATTAAGAAGGATATTTAATTAGTTGAGATAATTGGTTGTATTGTGCAGATGGAGACAGAAAAGGGGGGGGAAGTTCTGGGCAATGTCAAACATATTAGCATGGCCTGAACTGTATTAAAAGACTGAGGACTAATTTTAAAGGAAAAATAATTAAGCACATGGAGGTAAAAGGAGAGTAGGATAAAATGAAATATTAAGTTACCAGAGACTGATCTTGAAGTTTAGTCCAGTATTTTTCTTTAATAAAAATGGATTTTTAGACTAGAGAAATACAGTTGATCTATCTGGATTTCAGTAAAGTTTTTGAAATACTGCCACATAGGAAATGACTAGTTAAATTGAAATCAATGGGAATTAGAGAAAAAATTCCAAGGTGAGTAAGGAACTGGCTGAAAAGAAAACTTCATGAGTTTTGCTTAGAAGGGAACTCTGAGGCTAGTAAGTTACAGGATCTATGTTGGGCCGATCTTACTCAATAGTTTTGGTAGAAATCATTGACTGAGAAAGATAATGTTTTAAGAGCATCTTAAAACATTATTAGAATTATCTATGCTTGAGGGCCACATATTGTCTTCCAGGAACATCAGTTTGTCTTGCAGCCAGGTCTTACTAGATTACCTTTCCAAGGGAAATCTGGAACATGCAAGACTGCTGGCTGTGGAGGCAGCAGCCACATCCCATCTGACTGGGTACATGCTTAACAGGTCTGAAGCTACTGGCAAGGCATCATCTGAGGTAGCTTCATTACAAATCTCTCCAGCAATATTCATGAGAGACATAAAGTAGGATTAGCATAGAGCTGTGTCCAAGAAAACATGACCAGCCTTTCTGCAGGGCATATTAACTATGGCACAGTGCTGTGTGAAAGCTTTTATGTGGCCCCCGGGTCAGATATGGATTGCAGCTGCCCAGCTTGGCACTGCAAATCAGATGTAGACAAATTCTAAGGTAGCTTGGCTTGTTTAGTCTGCCAAAATGAATGCAGAGAAGAGGCTGGATTATATGGTAATTGCAGGAATAGAATTATAGTAAATTACTTCCTTAAGTAAAGGGGAACTGGATTTGATGCTCCTTTCAGTCTTATGTCCTAGGCTTCTAAGTCATGCCTAACTGTGTGACTCTTCTGGTAGCAGTCTTGCCAGGATGGTCTATGGCCAAAGGCTGTACACCTAGTTAATTCTTAAGTATAGCTGGATATGGAGCTTTCTACCATGTATGTGCAACTGTGATGCTGGAGGAGTCTACAGGAGGACAATTAAAGTGTTTGTTGTCTAGATGGAATAGGCAATAAGAAAAAACATTGCCAAAAGTACAGATCACTGAGAGCAGTACAAGAAACAGTGAGGAAGTATTTTTCTTTGCCTGAAAGAGGGTGCAGGCTTTTTAAAGGAATCAGAGTATCAGCACCTTGGTAAAGTCCATGTGCCTTTTTTAGAGAAATAAAGACATGTATTTGGTTCGCATGGCAAGGTTTTGGTAGTGAGTGAGCTACAGTGATGGCTTCTATGAGAAGCTGCTGGAAGCTTCCCCCATATCCAGTGGAGCCAATGCCAGTCAGCTCCAAGACAGACACACTGCTGGCCAAGGCTGAGCCCAACAGAAACACTGATAGCGTGTCTGCAATAACATAGTTAAGAAACAGGGAAAAAACTCCATGCCAATTGCATCCAGAGAGAGGGGTGAGAATATGTGAGAGAAACAGCTCTGTAGACACCAAGGCCGGTGCAGAAGGAGAGCAGGAGATGCTTCAGGCAACAGAGCAGAGATTACCCTTGCAGCCTGTGGTGCAGCCCATGCTGAGGCAGGCTGTACCCCTGCAGCCCATGGAGGCCCATGGCGAAGCAGATCTCCGGCTTCAGGAAGACAACTTCCATCTTATCCTTGCATGTGGAAATGGAGCTGACACATTATTTCCTCTGTCTTTTCATAAAAGTTGGGCTTGCTCGAAATGACCAGGCAGTCAGAATTTAGATTCAGCAGTCTGTCCTTTTCACAGAATGAGAAAAAGATTGGAACTGACTGATCCACAGATACTAAAGGGGTAATAAAGGATCCATGAGCGCTGTTTCCTTGTGCTTTGTGAGACATTACAGGCAGTGATAAGTTTATCATCTTGACAGAGGACCAAGAATCGTGTAGAGGTCAGCTGAGCCATTGATAGAGTAAGTTAAAAAAAAAAAAAAACAACAAAAAAAAACCCCACAAAATAAAAACCAGAATAAGTTATTTGGTAAGAATAGAATTTGCTGTTGCTTATTTTGTAAACTAAGACGAATGATGATTTTCAGGCTTTATAGAATCATAGAATTATAGGTTGTTGATTTATAATGTTTTCTGGTTTTCATGTTGTAGGCTTTGAAGTATTTGGCTTACATAAGGTTTTATTTCTGTGGAGCAGTGTTGCATCAATGAGTGCTCTAAAGAAACATCCTTTTCAAAGCAGCTGGAGCAGGCTGCCAGAACAGAACTGCACACAGCCATGGCACAGTGCTTCCTACATTTCTAATAGGGAATGTGTCAAAGAATGTGGAGAGGCAGCTGTCAGACCTTTCCTACACACTGGTGGATGACAGGTAGGATCTGAACTTTAGGTGCTGGGCAGGCTTCAGATAGAAATTTAGCAGTTTTCCTAGGAGTTCTTTTTCCTGCCTCCTTGGCAGGCATCTGAAGGGTAGGCTGAGGACTGGGGAGCCCCAGAGTTTCCAGGTAGCTGGAGAAACTGTCCATCCTGAGAGCAGGATGTGTCTGGGGATGGGAATTCTGTGATGAGTTTCCAAATGGCATTTCTCTGAACCAGTTCTACTGCATGTATAACCTCAGGTTGAAGGTCCTAGGCCCTCCAAGTCTAACAGCTCTGTTGCTGTTTGAGCTGCTCTGAGGCTGGGCTGGAGGAATCCTGGCCATTGCAGACAGCAGTTGGAACACTAATAGTATGATGGGTATGCAGAAGTCCACCAGTAACCCGTTTTAGACTAGTGCTCAGCAATGCACATCTGTTACTGTTACCATTTACAATAACTGTGTTCGATTCAGTTGGTGACTGCCAGGGATCTTAGGAAACACATTTCATTCTGGAAACACCTTGCGTTTAAGGGTTTCTGAAACTAAATATGGCTGGACTTCAGTTCCATGAAAATTTTCCAGTGTTCGGGTTTTCTCCACAAAGCAGGATGAAAAATATTCTGGTAATTTGGAAATTATCACAGAATGGAAATTTATTTTCCTGGCCAGTTCTATTTATGAACACATTAATTCAAGTACTCATCTACCAACAAAAGGCTTCCTAGACTCTAATTAAATTGGAAATCTGTCCCTTAGTGTTGTTCCTGTAGTTTTTTTTCACAATCTATTAGATATTCTTCTTACCTTCCCTGGCTGTTGGCTATGATGGCACTTGGAGCCCATTAAGGAACTGTAAGTATGCCAGAGAGTTTATTTTCTTGTGACATTATATGTGATACTTGAGAATAACACTTCAGCTAGCAATCCCTTCTCTTTTCTAGTGAGACTCCTTACTTGCAACTGAATTATATATAAAAAAAGAAAGTATAAATAACAAAACCAAATTCCTCTTTTTTTGGTCTTCCTCATGAACATGATTTTACTCTTAGGATGTCTCATATGGTGATGCAGACCAGGGCCACTTTTCAATCAGTGCCTAATTTTAGGCCTTCAGATTTGAAATGCTTAGCCTGCAGTCATGAGTATTGATTCTTTGTGCACCTTTCAGAGGACAAGTCTGATTGTCTTACTTTGTTTTTGAGTCATTATTCTCTTGCACTGTTTTTGCCAAGTGACAAAATATAGCTGTTTTGCTGCTTCAGGGATATATTACACTAAAGTGCACTGAAAAAAAAAAAGACAAATGATATAATACTCTGGAAAAGAGAAAGAGATTTGGATGGTGCTGGGAAAGAAAAAAAGAAAAAGAGTTACCTTGCATCATACAACTGGCAAATTTTGCCAAGCCAACACCCAGCCAGAATTAATATGGCTTTACCCTCAACAAACTTGCAGTGATGCTGTTATGGTTTCACTACACTGTTTATGAAAAGCTGAGCTAGTCTGGAAAGCATTACATGATGGACAATTCTAGGAAAAAGGGAAAAATATCTGTAATCACTGACAGTGCTCGTGTCTGAAAGCTGGGGTTTTAATGTACATTAGAATCCATAAAAGTAAATACAAAAGAATTGAGAGAATGTATTACTTCCTGATTTTAACAATAATACACTTTCTACTATAGCAACTGCTAAATTTAGAGACTATCTCATCTACGTAACTGTACAGAAGGAGAGATCAAGGAGTGTCCCTTTGCATATGTTCCATTTCAAAAGCTGCTCAGGGCTGGCATGCATAGTCTGAAGTAATCGGTTATTCTCTGTGCCAGAATAAGATTATCAAGGCAGCCTGCTTCAGTACTGCAGCCACACTGGAGACATACCTGCTCTTTGCAACTACGAATACAGCATCCCTGCCTCCACCATGCATAGGGTTTAGGTGGAGAAGTAGCAGCTGTCAAGATGGGATCCTTGCTTAAATTTACACGCACACTTTCACTGAGGATATACTTGCCCTTTCATGCACATGTAGAGGAGAGTGTTTTGACCTCACTTTTTGTTCTCTTGTTGCATATTCTGTCCTCTCCTGGTGTGGTGCTAGCATAACTTTGTAGGGCAGTGGACCCACTGGGCACACCTAGACTTTATCATGGAGTAGATTTCGGGACAAAATAGTTGCTGAGCCTGCTGAGAGCTAGAAATAAGTTTGGTACTTCTGGGGTTGCTAAGTAGTTGTTGCCACTGTAGTGCTTCTGACATGTGTGACTGTCCTTACAGAGGGCTTGTGAGCTCAGGTGCCTTTACACTGTATACACCTATGTCAGAATAAATTGAGAGCTTTGTGTCTCAGAGCTGTTTTTCAGAGCTTACAACTCTAAATGCCTAGATGTCATCAGGCCTGTAAGCACCATCTTGCAACTGTAATAAAAATCTACTGTTGCATGCTCCCAATGAAGTGGGAGTGAAAGTGATGACATAGAAAATTATTTCCAAAATAGAAATCTACCATCCAGCACAGATTGACACTTGGAAAAAAGAAGGTGCCCCTTGTGGTGTCTTCAGGTGTATTTCTGCCATTATCTCTCATGATCAAACTCAAAGCCTTTAGAGATCCTTAAATTCAGGTTGAAGTAACCTTTTTTTTTTGTTTGACTGAGAACTGTAACTTGCAATCAAAGCATTTAAAATGAGATAAGCAGTAACACATACTCTTGGGGGTTTTGCCATTTTTCTTCCAGTTGACTTGTGATTTAAATTCATGAAAGACTAACATTTTTATAATCTTTAATATGTCTACACTGCATGTCTGGAAGTTCCTAATAATAGGGAAGCTTAAAGTTCACTGCTTTTCAGTTAAATGTGGATGCCTAAAGTGGGGATTTAGACTCTTAAGTCTCACAATTACTCTCCAGACTATAACTCTAGCTCTGGGATTTTTCATGCCCTTGAGAAACATACCAGGTCACTGCTGGTTGTCCCAACTTGAGCTCTTGGAAGCACTGGGGTTGCAGAAATGCAAAAGGACTTTAATCATTACACATCTTTTGAAAGGCTCAAGTGTGAGCTCTTTTGTTGGCTTATGAAATGACAGGAGGAGTTCATTAGATTTTCCCTGTGCTGGCTGAGCTGAGCTACAACATCATAGTATTGATGTGGAATTATCATGTAAGCATAGTTTCAATCAAAGCTGGGTTTACATAAAGACACACGAGCACATCTGGGGTTTTGTTCAAGCCCTGCCTCATTGCCCTAGTTGTAACAATTGCTTGTTAAATGTTCTAAAGCACTGTAGTTGCTTCTTCCTGTTATATAGGATCCTTAGTCTTTTGCTGGACAGAAGGACAAGCCACAGAACATGAGGACTGTCCTAGCTGTATCTGTCTGGCAACCATCAAGGGCTCTAGAGGAAAAGTACCTGAAACACATGGGCAACTGCCTTCAGGATATAACACAACCAAGCAAAAAAAGTTAGTGTGAATTTAGACCATTAGTGTCTTTGAAAATCTGTTCCACTTAACTGCAGGCTATTCTGCAAGACTTGTGAACAATTTTGTCCAGCTGTTGTTTACAAGCACTCACTCTGTAAATAAAAGAAAATCTCATGCCGTCTTGTATGTGGCGCTCCAGCCAAGCCTGTGCTTTGAGGCAGGACTGGGTTGTAAGGTAAGATGCCAGTGAGGAAATCTGTCCTGCTTAATTCTTTTATGGAAATATTTGCATCATAGAATTTGGAGTAGTAGAAGGAGAAACACACGTTAGATTAAGCATTTGGCCTAAAGCAGACACTGTATTTTATGACATCTGGTTTGGCCACTGGAGGTCAGTGTTTTCGAGTGGAATGAACATAATTTCCCCTGCCTGGTAATCCTCTGTTATGGCCATAAAGACAGGAAGTACTGTACCAGACCTTTCCATGCGTCATTGCGGTGCTCAGTATGTGTCATCTTGGCTTGACATAGGAATATGAATACATTCAGCACCAGTCAAGGGGTTATATTTTTGAATAGTGTGAGAACAGCTGCAGAGGACATGGTTATTACTCACAGGTTATGTAATAAAGTTGAATGTTGCATAGTGCAGTTATGGTTTAGTATACTTGATATACTTTGCTGGCGTCACTCTATGATGTGATACTAGGGCAAAGCATTAGGAAAACCAATAGGAATAATTGCCTAATAGTACATCACAATTAATCTAAAGCCCCGAGAGTAGCCCTAACAGCTTTGACTCTTCTGCTTGCCTGGCTGTCACTGTCCTCCCCCTGCCCCTCAGCACCCTTTCTTCCTTCTGGTCCTGAGAGTATGGGGTAGGTGGGAAAGGAGGTGCACGTACATACTCTTTTCATGTTACTTTATTTTCTTCCGTGTTACTGGGAGTGTGGTGTTCTCCAAATAAAAGCAAATAGCTTGCCAACAAGGGCCACCAAAGGCCAGTAACTGTCAGCCACTATAGTACATCCAAGGGGCTAACACTGTATGTTTAACATCTTCATTTAATGATCTGGATAACGAAGCAGAATGAACTTCAAATAGTTTGCAGATTATACAAATCTGGGATGAGTGGCAGATATTCAAGAAGGTCATGCTGCCAATCAGATGCACCTTGACAGGCTGGAGAAATTAGGTGAAAGGAACCTCCTGAAGTTCAGCAGGAGGAAGTATAAAGTCCTGCATCTAGGGAGGAACAACCCCATGCACCAGTACAGGCTGCAGGCACCTAACTGGAAAGCAGCTTAGCAGAAAAGGACATGGGGTGTCCTGGTGGACACCAAGTTGAACATGAGCCAGTAATGTGCCCCTGAGGCAAAGTCAGCAGGTAGAGGGAGGTTAATCCTTCCCCTCTGCTCAACACTGATGAGGCCACACCTGGAGCGCTGGGTCCAGTTACGGGCTCCTGCATTCAATACAGACATAGACATATTGAAGAGAGTCCAGTGATGCACCACAGAGATGATAAAGAAACTGGAGAAGAGAAGGCTTAGGGAGACTCATCAGCATATATAAATACCTGAAGGGAGAGTCAAAGAGGAAACAGCCAGGCTCTTTTCAGTGGTGCCCACTGACAGGGCCAGAGGCAATGGGAACATACTGAAACAAAGTATGCTCCCTTTGAACATCAGGAAACAATTTTTCCCTGTGAGTGTGACCAAGACCTCATGCAAGTTACTCAGAAATGTTGTGGAGTGTTCCTCCCAGTGAGGAGACTGTCTGGACATGGTCCTAGGCAACCAGCAGTAGGAGGCCCTGCTAGAGTGGTGGATTGGACCAGATAATTTCCAGAAGTCACCTCTCAACCACTCTGTGACTGTGTGATTCTGTGAAAAGGCCTCACTGTTGTCCACCTGTCCTCCTCTCTTCATTTCTTCTGTCTCTTAACCAGACTTATGCTCTCCATTTTGGTTAAGACAGAGTTAAACTCTGGCAGTTCTGCAAGGATCTGAGTAGACAGGGGTCCAACATCCCTCACATACTTAACAGACCAATACTGACTGCACTCAGATATTTCATCCAGAGTCTTGCCTATCCTCCTGCTCCCCATGGAGGCAGAGTCTTATGGCAGCGTGTCCTCTCGTGATTATTACAACCAAGGCTGCCCTGGAGCATTGCATTTCCAACCAGCATCTCCCTCTTGCTGGGCACAAGGTCAAGCATGGCACCTCTCCTTGTCAGCTCCTCTATTACTTGCTGAAGGAAGTTGTCTTCCACACAACCGAGGAACCTCCTAGATTGCTTCTGCCAGGTCATACTGCCCCTTTAACAGACATCAGAATGGTTGAAGTCCCCCGTGAGGACAAAAGCCTGCAAGCATGAGGCTGTTCCTGTATATAGAGTGCTTCATTCACAGCATTGTGTTAATCAGGCAATCTGTAACAGATCTCCACAATAATGTCTCCCAACACTGTTATTCCTTCAACCCTGACCCACAAACCCTCTGTTAAATGCTCACCTGTCCCCAGACAGAGTTCCATACTTTCCAGCCTATCCCTAACATAAATAGCAACTCCTCCTCCCTGTCTGCAGGGCCTGTCTTTTCGAAAGAGCCCGTAACCTTCCATTCCAGCACTTCAGTCATAGGAGCCATCCCACCATGTTTCTGTGATACTTATTATATCATACCCCATAGACGTGCACACATCTCTAACTCCTCTTGTTTGTTTCTCATACTATGGGCGTTTTTACAGAGGCATCTGAGCTGAGCTCCAAATGAAGCCGGCTCATTGGCTGGAGCAGCTGGAATATCCCTACATTGCTCTGAGAATTTATTATAAGTGCTGGCAACTGACTGAAAGTGTTGGGATGGAATGACGCCCCCTCCCCCAACACATCTATTTTAAAGCATCCTTGACCAGTCTGGCAAGTCTCCTACCAAATCCACCCTTCCCCTTTGTTGTCAGACCAGCTCCACCAGCCCCCAGTAGACCTGGCCTCCTAAATCGAGTCCCGTGTTCAAGACACCCAAACCTCTGACTGTGGCACCACCCTTCTAACCATTTATTAACCTGGCCAATCTTCCTAGCCTTTTTAAGGTCCTCCTCTTTATCCTAGAGAATTGATGAAAAGGCAGTCTGAGCTCCAGAGCCCCTAACCACCTCTCCCAGGTGGTAAATGTTCTCCAGGCTACAGCTATCTATATCAGTAGCACCCACATGGATCACTAGAAGTGACTAATAGTCAGTGGGACTGACTAGAGCAGGCAGCCTCTCTACAACATCCCTGTTCTGAGCCCCTGGTAGGCAACACACCTCCCTTGAGCCTGGGTCAGGCTGACAGATTGGTGTCTCTGTGTCTATTAAAGTAGAGTCCCCTACTACTACAGCCCACCGCTTTTTCCTGGCAGCACCAGTAGTGATCTTCTTTGCCAGTGTATTGCCAGCTGTTCATGATGTGTGTTTCCTTGATAGCCCCCTGCAGGACAGCAAAGCAGTTCTGGGTAGGGACATCAGATTTAGAAGGAAGCCCCTTGCTTTTAATTGTCCTCTTCCTCCTTTATTTTGTTTTTTTTTTTTTTTTTTTTCTGTTACCATTTCCCAGCTTCCTGGGTTAGCAGCCTCCCTCTCTTCATGACCGACAGTGGACGCTTGAGGCCCCAGCATAGTCTGGTCCTGGAGCAAGAAGTGCTGCTTACTCTCAGCTTCTCTGACACCTTTCAGCCTATTGACAGTGTCCTGCAGCTCATCCCCTGCTGCAGGAGGACCTCCACCAGCGTGCACCAAGTGCAGCCCTTCCTATTGTGCAGCCTCACTTCAGGAGTGCAGTGCAGGCACTCTCTACACTCTGAGCTCTGCACTGCAGCCTCCTCTCTCATGGGCTCCATCTGGGTACCTATACTGACCAGTGGCGGGGCAGGCAGAGCAGAGCTCCCAGGCCGGGCCCTACTCATATGGTGTGGGCTCACCATTCCGCTTGCACTGCCACGCAAACTGCCTCGAACCCGCCCTGTTCATCGCGCTTCCTCGTGCAGGTTTTCACCCAGTCAGGGCTGGTGCTGCCCCTCCTGGCTCCCCCCCGTGAGTCAACTGCTCATGTCAGCTGAGCTGCCGGCTCCTGGGGAAGTCCTGTTGAGAACTTGAGGCTCCTTAGGTGGCTGTCGCTGCTCTGAGTTGAGGCTCCTGGACCCTGAACTTCCTCCTGATCAGGTGTTGAAGGCAGCCTCTCTGGAGCTACTTACCTCAGCAATTCACCCAAATCTGGAATATGTAATAAATTTAATCAATTAATTCCTGATTTACTGTGTTTTCAGAGAAAAGAACTTGGCTTGTTTCTAGTGAATATCATTCAAATACATTTCTATCAAATATAGAGAGAGGTTCAGGGAATGGAAAAGTGTGCTGGTGGGAAACAGCCAGCCTATTCCTGGGTTTTTACTTATACAACTAGGTACACCAACTTCCATTTTTTCTTTTTTTGTTTTTCAAACAAAATGGTTATAGTTAGGAGCATGTGTGGTTTGTCTCACCATTTTCAATTTAAGAAAAAAAATTTGCCTTCCAAAACCTCAAAACACTTTCTTTTTTTTTTGTGTTAAAAGTGACAACATCCAAAATATCTTGGGAAAAGATAGATTTGTGGTAGATTTTCTTTCTAGCTGAAAGATTTTCATTGAAAGGTTTTTGCTGAAAGAAAACGAGTCTCTCAGGAAACTGCCCAGCTCACCCCTCTTTAAACATAGTGATATTTTGAAGGGTTTCTGACAAAATGAATGTTTAATTCCAGCTTGCAATAACAAAGGTGACTTGTGTGATATGTTTATCCACGGAACAGTTAATAGGCTCAGGGCTGAGTAGGGTTAGGCTTTATCATGATTCACTGTTATTCTACATCTTCGAGGGCATAAGTACATGATCACCTTGATCCTGGAATATAATGTAAGTCAAACAATAGAAGACAAGTTCTTGCAGTACAGTTTCAACACCCTTTCCTGAAAGCATCCTGCCCAAAAAGTGCTCACTCTCTTTTGTTTTCCCAGGTCAAATTTTCAGTAATTCTCTTGCTGTTTGCTTGACATTTCTGTTGGTCTCTCTTCAGTGGTTTCAGCCTGTTTCTGTATTTCATGTACTTCATCAAATCACACCCACTGAAACATCCTATGATTCATTAGCTTATTGTGTCACAGGTCTTGCAAGTGGGCTGCATTTAGGTGTTGGCTCCCGCAGTTCAGTGTTCTGAACTTCAGTAGGGACTTCCCATCTTTCCTCATTGAAAGATGACTGCCAGCATCAACAGAGCTTTCCCCTAAACACACCACAACAACATGATGATACTGGTGGCAGAAGATAATGGAAGCTGTTGAAAGTTTTCTGGTGAGAGACAATTACAGTAATGGGTTGATTGAAGGGCAAAGCTGGTGGTCCAGTGGTGGCAGGGTCAGAGGGAAACTCTAATTCACTCATCTGGATATACATGTTAAAAACTACGTGTAATATCACATGATCTCTCATGGCTTGCACAATGTCATGCTGGGGGTGTCATGCAGTGCAGCCTTTCAACAAAAATAACTTGAAGCAGAGTATAGAATAGAATAATGAGCAAGCTACCTGTGTGATACCAGTTAAGGCTGCATCAGGTGGGGATACATAAAAAAAAAGGTCAAAATTATTCTAGGTTTAGAGGTTATTCATACACACTCAGTTGGAAGACCATTTGAGGTACAACTGGAGGGAGTGTTGTGTGCAATTCTGGTGTCCTTAACATAAAAAGGACATGGAACAGTTGGAACAAGTCCAGAGGAGGGCCATGAGGATGAGCAGGGGATTGGAGCACGTCCCCTATGAAGATAGGATGAGAGAGTTGGGGCTGTTCAACCTGGAGAAGAGGAGGCTGCATGGAGACCTCCTAGCAGCCTTCCAATATCTGAAGGGTGCCTATAGGGATGGTGGGGAGGGACTATTAATGATGATTTGAAGTGAGAGGACAAGTGGTAACGGGTTCAAACTTAAAGAGGGGAAGTTTAGATTGGATCTGAGGAAGAAATTCTTTACTGTGAGGGTGGTGAGGCACTGGAATGGGTTACCCAGGGAAGTTGTGAATGCTCCATCGCTGGCAGTGTTCAAGGCCGGGTTGAATGGAGTCTTGGGTGACACGGTTTAGTGCAAGGTGTCCTTGCCCATGGAAGGGTAGTTGGAACTAGTTGATCTTGAGGTCCTTTCCCACCCTAACTATTCTATGATTCTATGAATCTATGAAACTCATTCTGAAAGAGGGGAGACTGAGCATTTTATAAGCCTTCTCTGTCTAAATAGGATGAGCTATGACATTAGGTTGGGGCGGAATTGTGCGTGTCTTCTGGCAGTACCTCAGGTCTGTAGTATAGTCCAAATGCATCTCAGTGCCATTGCCTTTACTTTTTCTGTTGGTCCTGGACAAGGCAGCAGATCACAGTGGGAGCCAACTTCTACCACATGAGTTCCCACAGAGGCTGTGCTTGGGATGCAAAAAGTTCCTTGGAGCATGAAGAGGACGTGGAGAAGGAGGACTGCTGAAAGCATGAGATGTGATGGAACTTCACCCATGGCCAACAGAAGAAGGCACCAGCTTACCTGCTGTGCAAAGTCATGAAAAGTATCATGAAAATGAAATCCATGTTTAGTGCATTAAATAATTGCCACATTTTGGTTGTTATAAGCCTCTAACTTGTGGCAATGTGCCAGATTCCTCAGCTGAAATTTTTACTGAAGTTTTAATCACTTGTGCCCTTGACTATTTCAGTTTCTTTTTTCCCTCCCCTCTTTAAATGCCTATTCTCTAAAGTACAGAATGACCAGAATGGTGTAGCCGGACTGCTTTTTTTATTCAGGAATTGTATTACCTCTTTCTTGTGTTACCTTCACTGTCCTCCTTTACATCATCAAATTCAGATTTAAATTACACTCCCAATGGCTGATTTTTTTAATCCATCACAGCAGTTTTAGATGTGTATAGCTCATTGGCTTTATTATTATTAACTGTGTTGAAAAAACCAGAGTCAGACCCCCTGATTTTTAGAGCTTCCCATAGATTTGATCCATCCTGACTATCACCTTGTACTCATCTCCAGTTTGAAGCACCTAACTCATTAAACTCATTATGTAAGAAACTTAGATTTCCAGCTTATGGTTGATGATCTTCCCCACTAGTGGGGACATGTCTTATACGCTGCTTAAGTTACTTTGTCAATCTATTTCTTGAATATACATCCAAGAACTCCAGTTCCTTGGCTATAAAAATGGTAATGAATGAGTAGGAAAAGATTTAAGAGATATTTGTCCAAAAAAAAATGCAATTATACCTGAAGAAAAAATTAGATTTTGACTTACTTGAAGATGTTTTAATGGCAAAGTATAAGGGAACCATTAGAACAGTTGCAGATGGTTTGTGTGAAATGGCTCAGTTACAGTAAGAACTACGTGAACTTTTACCCTGAACTCAAACCAAGATATTTTTCCCTACTTTCCTTTTTTTTTTTCCTGATGTACGAAGTTGTTTAGTTAAACTTTTGGTTTGTTTCTTTTCCTGTTCATATGCCTCTTTAGCCCTTATTTCAGCTGGGACTAGTACTCAGCTACCACCAGGAAGGCTGATTTGTAAGACTCCCAGCTAGCTTTGTTCTTCATTGGCCAAATTTGTCCCTGTTGCAGCAATCATAGAGTTACACCAGACTTCCTAATATTTTCCATTTGCAGACCATTAATAGATTTCAGTACAACAAGAAGAATGTGAGCATCTCTTTCATGCCTTCAGCAAAGATGTTAAAGTACCTGTTTGAAATGAAGATTTACCCTAAAAAGGGCTCTTCAAAATGTTGTGTCAGCTTTTCCCAGCTTTTCAAACATACTGCAACTGTCCTGAAGACCCATTTAGCCTCTTAGCATCTCTCATTTCCCTGTGTTACTCTTTTGTGCTGATGGTCAGCATGACTGATCGTTCTAAAAAAACACTGAATCTAGCAGGTAGCTCTTTGCGGTATTCTTTCAGCCTGCTCCCCTCCTTAATCCTCACTACCCCCTCTCCCCACCTCCTTATGCTTTGTTTTTCCTCTCTCTTTTTTAAAATAATCTCCTGCTCACCTTCTCTGTTCTTTGTCCTTTGTTTCTTAATCTCTTCTTCTGTAGTCTCTGAATTTTTCTTAGCACCAAAAAACTGCTAGGCCATCTCACACAGGAATCTGCACTGGTAATCAAAAGAAAAACAGATGCAGGTAGTCTGGAAGTACTGCTGCATACAGAAAATCCTACTAATACCCTATTCATTTTCTTTGGAAGACTCAAAATTAAATAGGCTTGTACACAGCCTAGTTAATCAGGGAGCAGCAGGGACAAGGAATTTGAAGAAAAATTAATGCTCCATCGCTGGCAGTGTTCAAGGCCAGGTTGGACTTAGCCTTGGGTGGCATGGTTTAATGTGAGGTGTCCCTGCCCATGGCAGGGGGGTTGGAACTAGATGGTCTGAAGGTCCTTTCCAACCCTAACTATTCTATGATTCTATGATTCTATAATGGAATAAAGATACCTCAATAGCAGGGTAGAGACCAACAAAAAACATGAATCAAGGGTCCATGTCCATATACAACAGCCTTCTCCACATACAGCACCTTTGTAATGTGGTGTAAAGGCATTACTTGTTAATAAGCACCTCTCATTCATGCTGGTCATTAGCCCTGTGTGAAATAATCCACTACAGAAGGAACACAAGTGATCTTATCACGACTGTGACAATTTGTAGAGGTTCTCTCTTCCAGTATTAAGGAGCCAGAAAGAAGAGCTACATCAAGAGAGAGACTTTTTTACTGAAGTGAGAAAACAATTGTGGACAGGGAGAGATGGGCGGGAAAGGACAGAGAAAGCAACCACTGTACTTTTATCTGTCCAATATAATTTTTTTTCTAGCAATGAACAAAGCTACTTCAACTCTGTGGCTGGAACTTGGCAGCTCTTCTTTGAGTTCCTTAACAAGAACCAAAATTGTTCTACCATCTGGGAGACCCTTGTCTTTTTTCTTTCCTTGCACATATGCTCACTACGTTACATTACCAGTTGAATGTAGCAACATATGTATGCAGAGCTTTCCAGATGAGATGCCTGGACATTCTTTTACGATTACTAGAATGAAATCAGCTGTGCAGAAGAACTGCTCTGCCCCAGTCACTTAACCCATTATTGATTCAGAGGAAGACAAATAAGGAATGACAATATAATTTTACATGGGCAGAATGTGGTGGCAGTGGCTCAGTCTGCAAAATGGCCAGTGCATGATTGAGACCCTGGTCCAGCAAAGTACTTGATTATGTATCTCATTAAAAACAGGCATTGAGGGCACTGTCATTGGCTGCTTATATTCTGAATATTAGTCTAGGGCTTGAATGTTTGATCAGGCTGAGACCTTGCATCCTGTTCTGTAAAAACACAGTAGTATCATGGACAATGGTGTATGTGTCTTTATATGTTGCAGGAAAATACAAGTTTATTTTTACTCCAAAGTGATGGAATATAAACTATCTCTGATCCAGAAAAGATGACTCCCATTAATGTAATGCTGAATTCACAGTGGAGACTTTTAATGTCCCTCATGGTGGGGATTAACACAATCTTGCTCTGGTGGCATTGATAATCTGCTCTAAGCAAGGACAAAGTTTGCATCTGCCTGCCCAAAACATAACCTTCTGATGTATGCTACTGTGGTTTTACATGCAGTTGGCAAAAGGGATCTTCATCCAGTCTACTACATGACTGTAGTAATATTTAGCAGCATGGGGATAGACAATGAATTTGGAGAAGTCAGTGGCACTCAGAGGTATTTTTGTAACCCTCCATCAAAACTCACAAGAATTTTGTCTTTTTCTTTTTTTTGCCAGCTTTCTACACTGGTGAAAGGATTCCCTAGGATAAAGAATAGAAAGATTTGCCTACAAGTATGTACATTCCCTAAATTATACTCCATCAGTGCACAGGCTGTCATGAGCTGGTTTTGAGGAGGGATGAATTTCACACAGAGTGAATATAATCCTTTTTTCACATATTAAAAAGCCAAAGAAAGACCAAAGAAAAGTGGGTTTAATTCTATTCTAACATAAAGGGGGGCCAGATCCTCAGCTGGTCTGCGTTAATACAGTTTCTTGAACTCTCTAGACTGATGCTGATTAGAACCATCTGAAGACCCTGTCTGGGATGACTTGCTATTTTTACAAAACTGTATAAAATGGATCTACTTAACTCAGTAGCTATGAAAAGATGTTTTACTACAGGGTACATATGAACAACTAGAAGCAGGACAGAAAGAATGTGTATGGAGTGACATTTTTTGACACGGAAGGTAGCAAACATGTGGAAAAAATTACAAAACAAATGACATATTTAAAAATTTTAAGGCTATGGTTTGGAAGCAGAAATGAATTTAGGTCTGGCACCAAGAAGTTTCATTTTTTTTTAAGGTGGGTGTTTTGATTTGACATTATTAATGAACCATTTGCTCAGCCTTTTTTTACCAGATAACTGTAGATCATAAAAATCTGCTAGAAGGCTCTTTTTAATGAACTATGTAAAAAGAAAACAAAAGTCTTGGCAAAAGTCTTGGCAAGGCAAAAATGCATATAAAGCACCTTTCATAGGAACATTACAAGTAGCTATAATAAAATGCTTCTGGACAAACTAATGAAATTTTTTAAGCTTCTTGCCTATTAAAATAAGAATTTTTGATTTACTTGTCAAAATTTTTACTTGTCAAAAATTTTTCATGCTTGAGCATGAAACAGAATTCCCACTGCTGGCAAAACCAGTGGAAAAAAGTCATGCGTCCAAAGGATTGGCAAAAAGTAAACCAGCAGAGTCTAATTTTGAGGTCCAGGTTGAATTTCTGTTCAATCTGTATACAGACAAAACTGCTACTGAAGATACTGTGTGCAGTTCTGGTGTCCTTAACATAAAAAGGACATGGAACAGTTGGAACAAGTCCAGAGGAGGGCCACGAGAATAATCAAGGGACTGGAGCACCTCCCCTGTGAAGATAGGATGATAGAGTTGGGGCTGTTCAGCCTGGAGAAGAGGAGGCTGCGTGGAGACCTCATAGCAGCCTTCCAGTATCTGAAGACGACCTATAGGGATGCTAGTGAGGGACTCTTCATGAAGGACTGTAGTGAGAGGACAAGTGGTAACGGGTTCAAACTTAAAGAGGGGAAGTTTAGATTGGATCTGAGGAAGAAATTCTTTACTGTGAGGGTGGTGAG
>JASSUY010029808.1:7849-28654 GCA_032466535.1 Forpus xanthops
GACATCCTTGTCTCTAAATTGGAGAGATATCAATTTGATAGGTGGACCACTCAGTGGATAAAGAACTGGCTGGATGGTCACAAGCAAAGAGTTGTGGTCAATGGCTCAATGTCCAGCTGGAGACCAGTAACGAGTGGTGTCCCTCAGGGAGCGGTGCTGGGATCGGTCTTGTTCAACATCTTTGTCAGTGACATGGACAGTGGGATTGAGTGGGCCCTCAGCAAGTTTGCTGATGACACCAAGTTGTGTGGTTCGGTTCATACTTTGGAGGGAAGGAATGCCATCCAGAGGGACTTTGACATGCTTGTGATGTTGGTTGATGCCAACTTGACGAAGTTTAACCATGACTAGTGCAAGGTCCTACACCTAGGTTGGAGCAATCCCAGGCACAGCTACAGGTAGGGCAGATAAAAGATTCTGAGCAGGCCTATGGAGGACTTGGGAGTGTTGGCCAATGAGAAAATGAATATGAGCTAGTAGTATGCACTTGCAACCCAGAAAGTCAACCATATTCTGATCTGTATCAAAAGGAGTGTGATCAGCAGGTTGAAGAAGGTGATCCTGCTTGTCTACTCTGCTGTACTCATGGCACCTCACTTGGAGTATTGTGTGGAGTTCTGGTGTCCTCAACATAAAAAAGGACATGGAACTGTTGCAACAAGTCTGGAGAAGGGCCACGAGGCTGATCAGGGGAATAGAGCACCTCCCATATGGAGATAGGATGAGAAAGTTGGGGCTGTTCAGCCTGGAGAAGAGAACACTGAGACCTCATGGCAGCCTTCCAGTATCTGAAGGGGGTTATAGGGATGCTTTGGAGAGTCTCTTCATGAGGGACTGTAGTGATAGGACCACCTGTAATGGGTTCAAGCTTAAACAGGGGAAGTTCAGGTTAGATATAAAGAAGAGGTTCTTTACTGTGAGGGTGGTGAGGCACTGGAATGGGTTGCCCAAAGAAGTGGCAAATGCTCTATTGCTGGTGGTGCTCAAGGCCAGGCTGGACAGAGCCTTGGGTGACATGGTTTAGTGGGAGGTGTCCCTGTCTATGGCAGGGTGGTTAGAACTAGGTGATCTTAAGGTCCTTTCCAACCCTAAACATTATATGATTCTATGACTGTTATCATAGGATGGGGAATATGCTGGTGCATTACATTAAGTTTGAGCTTTTAATTTTATTTTTTTTTTTTACTTTTTTGAATTACATGAACCTAAATAATTCTACTGGGGAGCAGAAGAGCTTTTTTTTTTTTTTTTAATTGTCTCTCCATATTTTTTGAGTTTTCCTCACTAACATTTCAATGATCTTAGTGGCCTTTTATGTCATCAGTAATTCTTTTCTATTAATAATTTATGATACCTAAGTCTTGTTTGAAATGATGTTTATAGAAAATGAGTTTTAGGCTAACAGTACATTTAAGTTTTTTCATTAAACAAGATTAGTTGATTAAATTATATTCTAGCAGTAAGGCCATCCTGTCAGCCAACAGATAATATGACTGAGATAATCACTGAGTATGTGAGTAGTAGGTTTTGGCAGACAGTAACAGTGCACTTTTCTTTCAATGAGTTTGCAGACATGTAATTATTAATATGTTCATAGAAAGGTTTTAAGGGATGTTTGAGTGCAAAAACCCAAAAATGGTGATGTTATAATATGTTCAAAAGTAAATAATGAATTGTAAATGAGAATATTAACTTAGAGCAGGTCTGCTCCTTGGCTGAATCTCAGCCTCTTACTTTCTTATACTGGTCTTTTTGCAAATAGTATTCTAGATTCACATATTAAAAATGATAATAGAAAAGTATTGTAAAAACAGAAATTATTGTTTTGCTAGCTATCTAGCATTATTTGTGTCAGACTAGATACTTTTGACAATATGCAGTCTTGAGACAAATAGAGACTATATAGACTTTAAAAGTGAAGACTGTAAGTCAATAATTCTTCATAATGGACAAATTAACAATGATTTTCTAGAAAAATCAAAGCTTTACCTTTTCCCTTGTTTCTATAAGTACTTAACCCTTTTGAAGCTAAAAGTAAAATGTTATCCATGAAGCTATGTGCTCTAGTAAAATATTATTTAAACTTACAAGCAGCAAAATTAAACATTCATATGAATACAGTGAATGCTAATTTGCAGTGCTGATCATACAGGGAATGGGTTCAGGCCTTAAAAGATATTCATTTGTCAAAGTGACAAATGAAATCTATCCTCCCTTTTTTAAGTTAGGCAGCTTTGGATTTTCCTTATTCTTTGAAAATGACATGTGAAACAATATGCTTTGGAAAAGTATCATAATATTAATGTAAAATTCAAGGCTCAGTGAACATTAAGAAAATAAATTGTGCAAATATTATTATCTGGAAAATATAGTATAATTATCCCAGAGAGAAAACATAAACTCTCTGTAAATATACATCTATAAATATATACACATATAATATATATTGAAAGACCATGAATGATTAAAGAATTTAAAGTTTCATATAATGAGCAAAATAGAAATAGTCAAAACCTAGTGGCTGGGCCAAGGTACTATACCTCACACTGCTAGATATATAGAATCATAGAATAGTTAGGGTTGGAAAGGACCTCAAGATCATCTAGTTCCAACCACCCTGCTCTGGGCAGGGACACCTCCCACTAAACCATGCCACCCAAGGCTATGTCCAATCCAGCCTTGAACACCGCCAGCGATGGAGCATTCACAACTTCCCTCAGCAACCCATTCCAGTGCTTCACCACCCTTACAGTAAAGAATTTCTTCCTCATATCCAATCTAAACTTCCCCTCTTTAAGTTTGAACTCGTTACCTCATGTCCTATCACTGCAGTCCCTCATGAAGAGTCTCTCCCCAGCATCCCTATAGGCCCCCTTCAGATACTGGAAAGCTGCTATGAGGTCTCCATGCAGTCTTCTCTTCTCCAGGCTGAACAGCCCTAACTTCCTCATTCTATCTTCATACAGGATGTGCTCCAGCACCCCCAATCATCCTCATGGCCCTCCTCTGCACTTGTTCCAACAGTTCCATGTCCTTTTTATGTTGAGGATACCAGAACTGCACAGAATACTTCAAGTGAGGTCTCATGAATTTGTACCTCACTGCATGGAGAGTCTGTCTTTGCAAATATACTTCGAATGGTTCTTTTCTATAGAAATCCCACATCAAATTCCAACACATGAAGATTATGGCTGTTTACATTTAAAATATAGTCTGAAATTTTAACTGGATTGAACTGGTTAAGCTGTTTACTCAGTTTTTTGGTAAAAGGAATGGAGGATAGAGGAGCTGGAACTCTCCAGGCTGAACTGAGACAGGATACTCTGAAGAATCATTTCCTTTGCTATGAAGGAAGCTAATAACAACCCCAGCATTCCAGTTGCTTAATAATTTTCATCATGATAAGCACTTTTGCCATTCTGCTTGAAGCAGACCTTTGTCATTTGGAAAATTGGTGTCTTATAGAAAACAATTTTTTTTTTCTTGTAATATAAAATGCAATCTATTCTCTGTTAAAATATAATCTTAAGAGAATTACGTTTTCTTTCTCATTTCCTGTGAAAAACATAGCACATATTGCAGGATTCTTAGCAGACTTGAGGGTCAGTTAACATCACTTTCACAATATTAACTGGATGCACTAGAAGCTACCAATGCTGAGTAGTACAGTTAGAGTAGGGAGAATAGTTATGAAATTGACATTAATTACATAATTTGATTGTTTTTTTCTGCACAACTCTCATCCAACTTCTGTGCACAGAAGAAACATAAAGGAAGACAGAACTTTCTAACATAAAGAGGTACATCCTTACCACAGGGACTAAAGGACAGAAGGGTGTTCTGTTATTATGAACACACTCATAACACCGAGTTAATAATCCCTAAAAATAATTATAATGCAAATTACAGAAGAATTTTTAAAAAGAGATTAAAAAAAAAAAACAGACCCCAAAAAACCAAACCCAATGAACCGATTAATTCTTACTGATCAGTTCCTTTCTGGTTGGAATAAAGCAAAAGCGCCTTCATTTATGAT
Organism: Forpus xanthops; assembly: GCA_032466535.1. Taxonomy (NCBI): domain Eukaryota; kingdom Metazoa; phylum Chordata; class Aves; order Psittaciformes; family Psittacidae; genus Forpus; species Forpus xanthops. Next base: position 11,886 of record JASSUY010029808.1, read on the forward strand.
CTGTATTAACTGTTGCTACATAGTTCACAAGGTGCTGTGTTAAAAACAACCTGAATCGCTGTGTTCTAACCTACTTTACCAATTGTAATCATGTTGGTGCTTCAAAGTGGATGTCATCTGGAACAGCTCTTAAGTCACCTTCTCTTTTCTCCTTTGTGCACTTTTCCAAAGGACAGCAGGGCCCCTTTGAACTTTGTATGGGTGGCTGATAATTAAAGTCAGTCCAAAGGCACACAGTGAAAACAAACTGACAAAACTGTCGCTGCAAGATTCTTCTGGAAAAAAAATTCAAAACACGGGTTCAGTCAAATCTATTTGTGTAAATTTATGAAGAAACAGGATGCCCAGATTTCTAAGTAAGTTTTTTTTTTTTAAACATTGGATTTAAAAATCTAAAAGTATCTAAGTCTTAGGTTTTATTTCCTTTCTTTATCCTCTCATTTTGATCCTCTATTGTGGTTTAGCCTCAAACAGCAACTACCTGCTACTCAGTTGCTCACTCCCCTCCTCAGTGAGATTGAGAAGAGAATAAGAAAAAGGCAAAAGCTGTGGCTTGAGAGCAGTTTAATAGTTGTGTCCTGGGTTCAGCAGCAGCAGTCATTTTTCTTTTTTCGTAGTAGCTGGTGCAGCACTGTGTTTTTGATTTTCGGCTTGGGAACAGCACTGATAACACTAGTGTTTATAGTTATGGCTTAGTTTAGGCTGGTCAAGGACTTCCTGAGTTTCATACTCTGCCAGGGAAGAGGGGAAGCCAGGAAGAAGCCAGGAGAAAGTTGAAACAAGGTACCTGACCCAAACTGACCAAAGAAGTATTGCGTACCACAGCATGTCACGCCCAGGATGTAGAAACAGAGAGCAGAGACCAAGAATTGGGGGCCACCACATGGTCAGGCTTGGTGTGAGGTGATGGGGGTTCACTGCTTGGTCAGGCTAGGGGGTGAGCTGTTGTGTTCTTTCCTTGTATTTGCCTTGTCATTATTGTTATTGGTGGTAACAGTAGTGATTTGTGTTATACCTTAGTTACTAAACTGTTCTTATCTCAACCTGTGGGAGTTGCATTCTTTTGATTCTCCTCCGCATCCCCCTGGGACTGAGGAAGAAAGAGGGGGGAGTGAGTGAGAGAGAAAACTGCGTGAGGCTTAAACCACGACAAGTTGAAATAAAGTGAAACACTATAATAATAGTAACCGTAATATGAAATGCCCCTCTGGCTAGTATGAGTCAGGTGTCCTGTCTCTGTTCCCTCCTGGCTTCATGTGCCCCTCCTCACTGGGAGAGCTTGAGAGACTGACAAGTCCTTGATCCGGGTAAACATTACTTAACAACAACTAAACCATCACTGTTTTATCAGCCTTGCCCTCAGACTAAAGCTGGAACACAGCATTCTACCAGCTACTAGGAAGAAAATTAACTCTATCTCAGCCAAACTGTCCAAAATCATATTTGGCAAACTGGAACAGTATCCACCCCTTATTCCATACCATTTAAGTCATGCCCAGTGTACCACACTTTCCAACACACCCTCACATTTTGTGTCTTTTGATATATACACACAGATATCACTCCCATAGACTCCCTTAGTCTATGGGCCATACCTGAAAAATGTCTGTTAAGTTCATTCAACCCATGACTTGGGCTTCACCTTTCACAACAGTCTTCCAGCACAGGAAAGATGGGGCATGCTGTTGTATTGTTGTATACTGAAACCAGTTCTGATTCCATTCCCGTTGCATTTGTCTCGTTTCATTCAATCTCATTCTTCATTAATCTGGGTGATTTTCACTGAAATATCTTTGATAAGACTACCAAAAGAGAATCAGATTCAGACACTCAAAACTGGTGTGGTGATCACTTTGCGAGGCATCCAGTACATTAATAGATATATAGTTGTCATAGAAGTCATAATATACACTTTTATACAGCAATTAACATAATAAGATTTATTTTGTTGGCTATTCTCACCCAAAATCAAATAAATCCCCTTTAGGTGCACACTGGCCTTCCTCATCCTCTCACATTACCCACCAAGTGCACCCAGTTCTGTGAGAAAAAGCAATCCCATAAGTGGGTTTGCTGTTTTCCTAAGCATATTTCAGCTAATTCCCTCAGGTACTGGATGCTGCTCTCCATGGTGGCCTATTTACCTGGGTGACATATGACATCTTTCTTGAAGGGATACATTTTCTCATCAGCTGACAGGATCTGCCTCCAGAGGCTGAGGATTTTTCCCCCTTTTCCAACCATCTTGTCACTGCCTCCTTCCCTAGACAGTCACCCCAGCTGCATGGCTTTCCTACCCTCTAATTCCAGGCTACTGGCATCATTATCCCAGCATCAGAGTAGCCAGGTGGTAATGGGCTCACCTGGACAACAGCTGAAACTTTTCTGCATATCCCACAGGTCAGGTGGATATATATATTTTTATACATATTTTCAGTTATTTCGTATATATACATAAATGAATATTTTTTTACCCGTTGCTAAAAACTGCCTAAATCTTTCTTAACTTTTCTAGTGTTGTGCATGAAAACCAACTGAATAGAGTGCTCCTAGCACTTCCAATCATAGGCTAATTTGAATGTCATTGAAGGGAAAAAGAATGATGAAGTAGTGAATGACAAAACAGGAGAAGAAAGGTAGACAATTGACCTTGATTACAACCCAGAGTTGTCAGTAAACATTACACAAATCCTTGGGAACTGTTGTTTCATAAATTATTTGTGACACTTACAATAAATATTGAATTAGGTCTCCTGCTGCGTACTTAAAGCAAAATGACAGTGTCTTTAAAGTAGCAAGATAAAATGGCACTTATTATGGCCCTAATAAACCCTCATGTAGCTTTAATATACCTTACTTCTCTGTACAGAATTACCATAGGCCCCCATACCTGTGCAGACTTTTATTCACTTCATAGGGGGTTTGCTTGCTCTTTGGGACTGCCTTAATATGCCTGTTTGTAAACTTTGAGTCTTTATGAGTTTTTCTTGAGTCTTACTTATCCTCAGAAGATTACACCTTTCAGTATGCTATTAGTTTAGCTATCTTTTTTGTTGTTTAATACCTGCTAGAAAACCAGTAATGTGCTTTTTATGTAGCTTCAGAAATAATTTTATAGTTAACATATTGCAACGATGTTGGCTTCAATTATTAGACAGCAAGGTTTGTTTTTTATTTCTGATGTTGTTCCATCTGGGAGAAGAAATTACCAATGGAAACTTGGTATCCTTCATTCGGTTCTGTTTCTTTCTAAGAATAAACCGATATAGTAGCAATTATACTCAGATTCAAAGAATATAGTTGATTCCTTAAGAATGAGAGAATTTTCTTCCTCCCATCATACCTCTAAAATTCTTCTTTCTACAGGTCTGACCTGAAAGGTTTCTCTTTAGTTTTTTCCCAGAATCCCTGCTATGTTAAATACTGACACACAGTTAAACACTACTCCCTGATAAAGTACAATTAAGAAAAGGTTTTAACTGTGAGTTTACCAAAAGGAGCTTTCTAACATTACAGCAGGAGTAAAATGAAACATAAAAACAGTCCTGCTCACCTTTAAGGTGGATGTAAAAACAGTCCTGCTCACCTTTAAGGTGGATGTTATTATAGAAAGGAAAACACAACTGGATTTTAGTATAATAAACACCTGAGCTATTGCTTCTAAAACTAAAAAATTCTAACCTGTTCAATGCAGGGATTTCTTCGTCTGAGGTTTAAAAGTAACATTATTACAGGGGTAGTCCAATGCTCCTAAAATAATAACTAATCTTCCTAAATTAAGTACTTTACTTCCCATACTAAGTAGATGCCTCTGAAGACAGCACAGGTATTCAAAGTGGTTACAATTCTTTTCTTCCCGGAATATCTCAGAAGTACATGCTAAATATCATACTTGGTTTACAGAACATCAGTACTTTTTGAAATTGCATGTTATTCTCTTTCATAGCTCATTTAAAATGTCATGGCTGTGTCTTTTGTGTATGTTTAGATATAATCTTTTAGAATGCCCTATAAACTCATTTAGGGATTAAATAGTATGTGCTCTGAAATGTCTTTATGCTAAGGTGTGCCTAGGACTCAAGTCTTCTATTTCCGAGATAAATGCTGTAATCACAAGGCTGTTATGCAAAGATTAAGCACAAGAAGAAGTAGAGTTAGAGTGGCTGTCTGCAGTGCAGTCTTTTCAGATCAGGCTGCCAACCTGTCTGAATACATGTAGCTTTAGGAATTATCAAGACTTAAAATTATTCCATAAGTCTAGACACTACCAGTGTTAGGCTATGTTAGAAACTAGTAGTTCTAAGTAACTAGTTGGGACTTGCGTGCTTTTTAGGAATGACTGAAACCAAAAGGAGTGCATCTCACATAAATGTATAATGCTGCACAATGGCAACCTTCAGCAAGTGACCTTCTACTTTTGCCAAGTGACATTTTCAGGGCCAGTACAATAGTTTGTGCATGGATGACAGCTTTGGATAGGGTGAATTTTTCCAAAGGATCAGCATTTAATAGAACATTTTTGCACAACTTCACAGAGTATTTGCAATTTCTGTCATCCCACAGAAGAAATATATCACCTATTCAGAGTATACTCAGAATTTTTCCTCTCCTTAATTAGAGACAGAAAGGTAATCACCATATATTCCACTGTCATTACTTTCCTCTCCCCTCTACTAAGTAAATTCTTCAACTTTTAAGTAGATTCTAAAGGAAAATCCATAATCACAGGGTAAATTTGGGGTTTGGACATGAAATAATATCTGCCTCTACAGGTACACTGTCAGTTTGACAACGAGAAACAAGACACATTCTCTTCTTCTATGCCTTTCCTATGTTCTGTTTATCATTTGACTAAAAATAATCTTTTAAATATATGTACAAGGACTGCACAAATTCTGATAGAAAATCTGGTTTTGGACAATATCCATCCTCCTTGCATAGATAAGGAACTGCTGAGGAAAATCCAAAGGAGAAAAGAGGATTATAAAAGGCAGATGCAAGGAGAGGCAGCCTGGGAAGAATACAGGGATGTTGCCTGGGAAGCTAGAGGCCTGGTTAGGAAAGCTAAGACCCACTTAGAATTAAGCTTGGCTAGGGATGTTAAAGATAACAGGAAGGTATTCTATAGGTACATAGCAAAAAAAAAAAGACAGACTAGTGACAATGTGGGCTCCAACTGGAAGCTATCAGGAGAACAGGCTACCCTGGACTTGGGGAAGGCTAAGGTTCTTAATGACTTCTTTGCCTCAGTCTTCCCTGGAAAATACTCTGACCACATCACACAAGTCTTGGAAAGCAGATGCAGGGACTGTGAGAATGAAGACTGTAGGACCACAGTAGGAGAGGATCTGGTTCAAGACCATCTTAGGAACCTGAATGTGCACAAGTCCATGGGACCTGATAAAATCCATCTGTGGGTCCTGAAGGAGCTGGCAGATGAACTTGCTAAGCCACTGTCAAACATATTTTAAAAACCTTGGCAGCCAGGTGAAGTTCCAGATGACTCCCATTTTCAAGAAAGAGAAAATGGATGAGCCAGGGAACTACAGACCAATCAGCCTCACCTCTGTGATTAGGAAAATCTTGAAGCAGATTCTCCTGGAAGACATGCTAAGGCACATGAAAAACAAAAGGTGCTTGGTGACAGTCAGCATGGCTTCACCAACAGGAAATCCTGCCTGACCAATTTGGTAGCCTTCTATGACAGAGCTATGGAACTTATGGACTGGGGTAGAGCAGTTGATGTCATCTACCTGGACTTGTGCAAAGCATTTGACACTGTCCCACACGACATCCTTGTCTTTAAATTGGAGAGACATCAATTTGATAGGTGGACCACTCAGTGGATAAAGAACTGGCTGGATGGCCGCATGCAGAGAGTTGTGCTCAATGGCAAATTGTTTAGCTGGAGATCAGTAACGAGTGGTGTCCCTCAGAGATCGTTGTTGCGATTGCTCTTGTTCAACATCTTTGTCAGTGACATGGACAGTGGGATTGACTGCCCTCAGCAAGTTTGCTGATGACACAAAGATGTGTGGTTCAGTTCATACTTTGGAGGGAAGGAATGCCATCCAGAGGGACCTTGACATGCTTGTGAGGTGGGCTGGTATCAACCTGATGAAGTTTAACCACAACAATTACAAGGTCCTACATATGCATCGGAGCAATTCCAGGCACAGCTACAGGTTAGTCAGAAAACAGATGCTGAGCAAGCCTGCAGTGAAGGACTTGGGAGTGTTGGTCAATGAGGAAATGAACATGAGCTGACAGTGTGTGCTTGCAGCCCAGAAAGCCAACCATATTCTGGGCTGCATCAAAAGAAGTGTGACCAGCAGGTTGAGGGAGGTGATCCTGCCCCTCTACTCTGCTCCTGTGAGACCTCACTTGAAGTATTCTGTGCACTTCTGGTGTCCTCAACATCAAAAGGGCATGGAACTGTTGCAACAAGTCCAGAGGAGGGCCACGAGGATGATCAGTGGACTGGAGCACCTCCTGTATAAAGACAGGATGAGAAAGTTAGGGCTGTTCAGCCTGGAGAAGAGAAGGCTGCGTGGAGATCTCATAGCAGCCTTCCAGTATCTGAACGAGGCTTACAACGATGCTGGGGAAGGACTCTTCATTAGCAACTGTGGGGATAGGACAAGAAGTAACAGGTTCAAACTTAAACAGGGGAAGTTTAGATTGGCTATGAGAAAGAAATTCTTTACTGTAAGGGTGGTGAGGCACTGGAATGGGTTGCCCAAGGAAGTTGTGAACGCTCCATCGCTGGCGGTGCTCAAGGCCTGGTTGGACACAGCCTTGGGTGGCATGGTTTAGTGGGAGGTGTCCTTGCTCATGGCAGAGGAGTTGGAACTAGATGATCTTAAGGTCCTTCCATCTATAACTATTCTATGATTCTAATATATTTTACAGAACTTTCACAGCTGGACAATTATGATAAATCATTAAAACACTAGTTCTTTAATCTGCTTTTCATCATGATCATACAATGCCACTGGGGTTCATGTCATTATATTGTGTTAAATCTTTTTGTTCTTTATGTCTTGGATACAGATAAACTCTGTTAGAAGGCTTAGATTAGCAATGTTTGCCAAGTTTCTAACCTTTTTTTGTGGAAAAACTTTTGGTTTAATCAGCCTTTCGTCTCTTTGACGTCTTTTGCCATGTAAGAAAATGAGTTTCATAGAAGAGCTCTGTAAAATTTTACCTCCAGTACCATCGATGAAGTACATCAGATTTTGTGTCACACTTTATTTTTTAGGGTTTTGTTTTGTTTTGTTTTGCTTTGTTTTTTTGTCTATGATATTTCTGGTGTCCTTCCAAACCTGGGCTTGTTCTTACTACCAAAATTTTGAGTGCAAAAGACTATTTTGGCATTTTTCGCTTATTCTGATTGAAAAGAAAATAACCCACCCAAACCCAAGCCTCAAACAAAAAAAAAGAACAACCAAAATAATCCCACAACTCCACAAACCAAAACAAAGGGAAAAAAAAAACCAAACAAAAACAAAATAAATGAAACCAAACAAAAACCCAACCCAAACAAACCAAATGTGGTCAGAATCCTATTTTGTTGGTCATAGGACTATGACATTGGAGACTTCGACTTTATAGTAACTTTACATCTTTTTCAGTCAGTATCTTGAACCTAGAGCATCCAGCCTTCTCCAGTATGTTGCAATTTTCTGCTTTATTAAATTTCCTTGTAGTTTTTTCTCATCCCCACCTTTCTTTACTAAATCCCTTCTTTTTCAGTCAAAGGATGGCAGAGCCTCTTTTTTCACCTTTACCTCTGAAGAGAAAGAAGGATCACTGCCACTAAGAGATCTTAGTTTATTTCTTTCTGAGTTCAGTGGAAGCCAGTTTTAAAGACTGTAGCAGTAGACCTAACTGTAAAGGTCATTTAACTGAGTTTGCCTCTCCAGCACACTCTGCACATTGCATAGATGTCATGTGAGGATGTAAATGTAAAACAAAAACAAAATATGGTAGTTCATACAGCTTCCAGGATCATGGCATGAGTTGGGTTATTCATATCACCAACTGTTGTACTCTGGAAAGTGATTGGGCATCAAATATAGCAGGTGTGATGTTGACCAGCAGCAAATTTTGGACTCCAGTTGAATTGTTAAAGCAAATCAGAAAAACTGAACAGATATTTTCCATGTAATCTAACATGCAGAAATACTCAGGTATTGCATTATTCACTGCTGACTTGAACTGTCTGAGCATAATTGAAATGATTTATTTTTCTACTGCTGCTCTGCAGCTGCCTGGTCTGAAAGATATGTTTTAAATTTTTTGACAGGAAGGACTTTTTGACAGGATGAACTGTATTAATTTGAATTTTAACTCTGAAGAGTTGGAAATGCACTAGACTAGAAATAGCTTGCAAGTTCTTCAGCAAACAAGTAGCGGTACAAAACTCCCCTACATCTTTACACAAAATCTGAACACTCTCCCATTGTGTTGATTGCAAAAAATCATGAGTGATCCACAAAAAGAATTAAAAGTCCTCTCTTAAGTCAAATAACCAAATACCTGAATGTCAGATCATTGCACTTATGTAAATTTTGATATTTATGAGCTAGGCTAGACCTTATTGAAACAAAGAGACTTTAATCTCCATTCATCTCTGAATAGACACAAATTTACTGCTGGATTTTAGACATTGGCAGAAGGGTAAAAACTACTCTCCAGGAGGATGAACAAACCGTATCCAGCAGCTGAAGCCAGAGCTGCTCCCAGCTTTATCAGCCCTCTGTATCCACTAGGATGTCTGAAATGGATGCTTTCCATCATCTGAAGCCCCATATCATGAGCCTTTCAGCCACCTTATCAAAGCAGGCATAGGAGCAATTGTAGCACCATCGCCCAAGGGACCTTCCATTTCTTTTGCATTTAAGATCACTATAAATTGCCAAAGAATGGGGAATAAACAAAAACTGCTAAATACTGCAAATGCTGTGGGATAGTGGAGCTTTCACAGAGTACAGCTGAAGAGTACTGGGGAATGTGTGTATGAGGAAGAAGTAAACACATGTATGAAATTCAGAAGAAATAGAAAAAAAAAGTTGTAAAGTGTAGATTTTTTTATTTAAAAGTCTGTAAGTGGGAAAATGAAGAAAATGAAGAAAAGCAGCTGTACAAAAATCATTCTTAAATCTACAGTCCCATCAATAAATTTCCTTTTGGAGTTGATAGGATATACAAAAACATTTTGTTTAGCAACTGGATCAAACGGGATCACTGAGAACTATGGATCATCACAAACACTTTCTTACGTGTGATGTTTAAAGCTCTTAATGAGCTGACTGAAGAAAGACACATGAAATAACAACACAGTAGAGAACTTTTTCTTGGAGTATTTAAACCTTGCATTTGTTTTTCTTTCTGTGTATATTATTGGTAATATTTAAGCAATGTTCAAGAAGAAAAGCTAGATATGTCTTTTTTGACTTATGTCATCAGTATGAAGGAATGTTCCTGAAGTTCTCAACTCTTGCAAATGAAAAATGAAGATTCAGGCCAAGATTCTCATAATTTACATAGAGCTCCTCTTTTTGTTTTTAAAAGCTTATTTTCCTATGAATGGTTCCTTTCCCAACTTAGGAAATTGTCTGTGAATACAATGAACATGCCTTTTTTAATAAGAGCTTTTCAGATGTATTGTCTGTAATCTTTCTTGCACTGTTTCAGGTGTAATAGAGATGTTAGCTTTCCATAGAAAAGCTTGCCTATAGTATTTTCCAGTTTCACATTTTTATGTACATTTTCCTAGCTAATGTGATAATTCTGCACAATATAATTCTAAGATCTGGTATACAGGTTTGGTTTTACTTTGTTCATCTGCATTTAAGTAATATAACATGTTCACATGCTTAACAGTCATTGCATTCTTACATATCTACAAGGACTGAGTAATATTTAGAGACCTGACTCAATAAATAAGCCACTCAGTACTTCGACAATACACTTTTTGTTAATTCTCTTGTCATTCATATCTTTCTTAATATTCTATTTGATATATGTTTCTTTTAATACTCAAAGAACAGATATTGACTCTGAAAAGCTTAGTACTGGTTATTTGATTTTCATGGATTTTTATTGGCAGTGTTTTAAGAAGAGCATTAAACACACTGTGCTCAGAAAGCCACTCTTTGTGTCAGAATTGTTGCATCTGATATGAGAGGAATAGCACTGAGGTTGCCTTCTCTAATCACCCCAAGACCTTCAGCTCTCCATTTAGGTGTTATGGCTTATTTCTCTGTCCTAGAAACCTTCTCTCTCCTAGAAATCATTTTGCCTACTATGATCTCATTCAGTATTTTCCTTTTTGTTGGTTTTTTTTTTGGTTTTTTTTTTGGTTTGTTTTTTTTTTTTTTTTTGTGGTACTGCTAGTTGCATGTCAGCTAGACGAACGATAGGAAACAAACTGTACCTTAGACATCTCAGAACACCCTCATTAAAGAATACTTGTATAATTAACCACAGAAGAATATTATTTCAGAAAATTACCAAAGTAGAATCATAGAATAGTTAGGGTTGGAAAAGACCTTAAGATCATCTAGTTCCAACCCCTTGGCCATGGGCAGGGACACCTCCCACTAAACCATGTTACCCAAGGCTCTGTCCAACCTGGCCTTGAACACCGCCAGCGATGGAGCATTAACAACTTCCCTGGGCAACTCATTCCAGTGCCTCACCACCTTTACAGTAAAGAGCAAAGATGAATATGCACATATCTCTGTAAACTGGCATGGAGAGTCATCTATATAATGGTGACAGAAATAAATCTATTGGCACTTCTCATAAGAAGTAGGGAACAAGAGATATGTGCCACTTCTCTGAAAAGAGAAAATTAGAGCATTCAATTAGAATGTAGAATATCTTAATTTGTAATTGTCCAGCACGTTAGTACTCAATCTGTAATACCTTATCCTGGAAGGAAGAAAATTCACCTGGTAACTAAGCAAAGAAAACTTACGGTTTTTATTTTAATGTAAGATGGATACAGGCAGTTTATTTTAAGGTTTTGACATTGAGGGCTTCAGAAGTTCTTGGCTATTTCTACCATAAAAAATTTTTCTTGACTCAGAAGTATCCCTAAACTATTTTTCCAACAGAATCAGTGTTTCTCATCTAGCCCCGTATTCCATCATAAAGTGGTAAAATAGAGATACACCTAAGTTTGGCAGAAAAAAAAAAACAAAACAAAAAACAAAAAACAACACAAACCCAGTGTCTTTTTTTTTTTTCCCCTCTAAAATCCAATTGAAAAACTAGAAGCAGAAAAAAAAATCTATTTGTAGTCAGCAGAAGACCAGGCTTCTGACTGATGTTAATAGTTATTTTTTCAGTTGTCTTTGTTTTTTGACTTTTCCTCTACATTTGATTGCAGTGGTGCAAGAGTAATGATTGTTTTGGTTTGAATAGTTTTGTCAATACCTTTTGACCATATCTAACAGAGGTCTATGTATCCAAGATAAAGACTCATTTCTTACAGATGGAGGTGTCCATGTGGAAATATGTATATACAATCTCAAACAAGCCCCAGTATGCCACTGGGCCACCGTGGGCCAAAAAATATTTTTGTTTAAAAATCTGTGTGAAATTGCCCATGCTACAATGATCTGCACAAAACAGAGTTGCTTAAAAAGAAAAAAAGAGAAAATAGATTTCAAATGGTGTTTATGTAACACACATAGAGATTTGTATTTCTTCTCCCTAAACTCATTAAGATGTTATTATTATAGTCCATAGAGGAAAATCAACGTAAATTTCTAATACTCTTTTAAAGCAACTTCCCATTCGCATGGCTATCTCTCTTGCACTCTTCCCACAATTCCCATTTCTTTTCTCTTTTCTTTTCCTGCCCTACCTACTTGTCCTTGTATAGTTATTTAATCTTCTTTGTAGATTTCTCAGTTTTTTCTTGAGTACAGTTTATTGCTTAGATCTTTCACAGACTGATTTGTTAACTTTGGTGTACTCATAACTCCATTAAATTACTTATTTTGAATATTAAGGATATGAACTCTAAGTTGTAGCATCACAGGCTTTATGACACTAATTTCAGCTGAGATGTAATTTAATTATGCTAACATCCATTTCTATATAGACAAGGGATAGTATATTTATATATGCATTTGAACAAAGCAAGATTTTCTGACCATTGTGTTCTTCAGCTGAAATACCGTGCTTAGCTCCCTCTCCAAATTGTTTCTGCTTAAAGGTTATGGTTTCCATGGAAACATGTCACAGCCTGTTTGAGCATCAAATATTTTCCTTGTAGAAGTTAGCTCAGCAAACTGATTACATGTTTTAGTGGTGGACTTGGCAGTGCTAGGTTAATGGCTGGATTCGCTCTTACAACCGAAATGATTATATAATTCTGCAATTCTGAAATCTACAGTGACCCTGGATAAATAGAAAAATCAGTCTGCCGAAGCACATACCTTAACAGAAAACATTGCTTATTTTTCCCCAGTAAACAGCTTGAAACAACATAGCCTTTAGAGTAAAGCAGAAAGTTTTAAGAAATTATATAGTCCATTCTACAGACTATCTGTAGTCATGAAAAATGAAACCAAAAGCCATAATTTTCAGTACTGGTTTTATATTGGATGTGTGACCATAAACATGACCTGCCATGACTTCCTGTCAAATATGAAGAGGAAAGCAATCTAAATGTTTTAGTCATAATGTATTCTTAAAACTTCAGCAGTATCTGAAAGAATGGAGTGGTACCACTTCTCTGTAATTCACTAGATATTGAACTGACATCCAATGCAATGTTACTGTCTTTCAACAAGTTGGAGAGGCATATTCTCTCCAGCAAAACCAAGACTTTTTTCACCTGTTTTCTCTCTCGCTCCTGCAAGCTACACCTACCATTCTGTTAACAAACAGGGCAAGGCAATTTACAAGTGTAGTGCACTAGACATGGCACTGCATTTGTTTCAGGTAAAATTCCCACTGAAACTAAGAATACTTTAGTCTCTAGAAAACCATACCAGTGACATACAAACCCTAAAATGCAGTCATCTCAAATCCATTTCTACTTAATTACTGAATGCTGTATCTCCAACAGCAGGTGCAAATGATAAAGCATGATGCACGACAATAGGTACTTGTTTCAGTTAGGGAAGCTCCTTAGCAAACATCAGTAGGTGATTTCTAAGATAATGTTTCACACAAAGATAAAACTCTAGGTGCAGGAAAACACCCTGAGTGTTCTGACTAACTAGTCCAGCATTCTCAGGACCTGCCAGTTATGTTGTCTAGCTAAACAGTCAAGTTTTTAAAGAATATTTACAAATCCTTCTGTCAGAGGGAACCTGAAAAATTTTTGGTTGCACAGGTTTGTGTAATCAGTTATAATGCAAGTTGTACTCCAAATGCTTTCTTCAAAAATGCTCCTACAAACTGAAACCTAAGCTCCTTATCAATAGTCAAATCCATAAATAGTCTGTACAGCTACATAGTCATGCTACTCTGTAGAAAAAAAGTATGATTTTGAGATTCTGTCTGTTCAATTGCTAGTAATGAGAAGGAGGAATGAGAAGACTGTGGGCTCTTACAAAAGCTTTTTCTGAGGTGAGACAAATATTTCAAATACATATATTCAGAGTATCCAAGAAAGAAGAAAAAAATGCCTGGCAAGGAATCTCAGGAGTTTTATTCACTGTTCAAAGCTGTGGAGCTATATCCAACAGCAAAAATCAACAGTGTTCTAGCAGGTATATCCTACTTAGTTCAACTTTTATTTTTTTGTTTTGGAGAATGATTTTAAAAAACAAAAGTGTTCTTTGGTATAAACTGAATTTAACAAAAGGCAAAGAGGGAGTTGAAGGACTTCTCTGTTATTAATATGTCTTGCTGGGTCTGTCCATGGGAATCCTGAATGGAGCAGAAATCATCTGTTAATTGTATAAGAAAGACTAATTTTAGCTGCATTAGCCCAAACCAACCCAAATGGGAGAAATTATGAATTTCATACTCAAACACCTCAGAGCTAGGCCTTCCTTTTAAATCTAAAATGTCTGTTTACAATGAAATCTATAATTCTGTTAAAGCAGGGAAATAAACCTGAAAGTGGATTTAAGATGACTACAGATTACACAAATAGTTAAGGGACTTAGTATCTTTTTTATGTGTGAACAGGGGCTGCCACTGCTTAAAGCACTGATAGTACTGAAGATTAGACAGAAATGCAGGGAACTGTTAATGATACAATCTGGTACAAACTGATGAAGAGGAGTCAGAAGCATACCTCTGAAAGGAGAAATGATATCTTTGATATAAATTACCTTAATGAATTCTGATTTACATTTGAAAGCCAGATGAGTACTGCCAGAAGGATTATTTTTTTAAGAAAGAAAATAAAGAAGAAAGACATTGGAGGTACTAGGAATTTAAGCTATGCAGAAAGAGTCATATCAGAGGAGGAATTACTTTTAACATAATTAATTTTTTTCTAGTCTACTGCAACCACTGGCTTGATACTGCTGCACAGCTATCTTTACTTTTTAACTCAAATTACCTTGTCTATCCATGAGTAAAAGAAAAAAAAATCTTTTTTTGTTTATTTTCTGGGCCTCACTGTATTTTTTATTAAGTAGTTACTCACATAGCCTCATGTATTAGTGATATATGTTTGCTTTCCCCAGAAGACTGTAAGAAGTTCTCCCGACAAGTACATTGTAGGTTCAGTCATCCTCACCTCACTTAGTTCATCCCTTTTAATCAGTAGTTCAGTCAACCAATTCCTTTTCCTTAGGATGTCCTATTCCAAATGCCTTTTTTTGTTGTTTCCCAGGAGATAACCCTAGTCTGTTGAACTAGAATATTCCACAGCAAGTGTACCTGAACTCTTTTAGCCTACATTTCCTCTATGTACATTCAGAGAATTTAGATTTTTTGTTTCAGTAGTTGAAAACTATACAAACAAATCACAAGCACATGTGGAAGATCAACCGCCCACTTTCTAAAGTTTTTAACCTCTACATAAGTCTAGTTCTACTTAGTTCAAATGCTTTAAAACTAAAAAGATTAACTTGGGCTGAACCCCACAAATCAACAGGGTTCTAGGTAATATTTTGACACTCCAGTGATTATACCTTTTATCATTGCCTGCTTCAGGGGTTTTATTCCTTACATCATGACTGAAATATACCAGTAAGTCATGCATGAAGTTTTGAGGAAATCTTTTCACAATGATCCCCCTACACTTTAACATCAACAACTCATCATTTTATACAATAGTCTCATCCTGTTTATGTTTGTCATTAACTATGCACATGCTAGCATGTCACAAATACGTTGCTGTTTAGGAGTTATTCTTACATCTGGTTTGTTCATAAATCAGTTGCCTCCCAGAAACTGCTTTCATATGAGTATATCTGATAAATCCCACCTAAAAAATTATCCCATTCTGTTTCACAATAGACTTTTAGGGAGAAAATATTGCTTTCTTTGCCTTCTTTCTTCTTCTCCAATAATCTGCCTTAGACTCACTGCATTAGCTTATATTCTAATATTTCAGATCTTACTGATTTTCTGCAGAGTGAATACAGTATAATATTACTGAAAGGAATAAAGGAAAAGAAAATACTCTCTTTGCCTAATCTAATTTTTAAAATATATTTTCATATTTGCTTTTCCCAGTATGTTATTTTTTTCTAGATTAGATTCCATTCTGGTTTTCCTATACTTTTAGACTTTCTGACTATTTTTCATCTGCTATCCAGCAATCACTATCTTTCCCAAACTAGAGAAACATTGATGTATATTTGTCATCATTGTGGCTATTATATGCACACATTATACATGCTAAAGGTCCTAACTAGGAAAGAAATGCTGAGTATAAGCTCTTTTTGTTTGATTTACACCACTTTAAAAAAATATCACAGAAAAGAGCACTACACGAGATCATTAAAACTTCTTAACTCACAGATGACAGCAAGCAATGATGAACAGAGAATCACACCAATATCCTTTTGATCCAGTTTTAAATTTATCATGACTTGGAAGTAGCATGAAATTGTGATGAAAAGCTGCAGAAAATCACAAGCCATGAAAGTCTGGTTAATAAATGCTAGGTCAGTTCAGAATGATTTCTGAAATGACCACTAAAATAAGCTTGTTAATAATGTGTACATTAAGACAGTAAAAATTTCTTTTGCTAATGCTGAAAGATTGACTTTCTGGGTTGTCAGTGCACACTGCTGACTCATGTTAGTTTCTCATCAACCAACACCCACAAGTTGCTATCTGCAAGGCTGCTGTGAATCTTTTCTCCCCCAGTCTACATCTGTACCTGGGATTGCTCCAACCCACATGTAGGACCTTGTACTTGGTATGATAAAACTACATAAGGTTGGCATCAGCCAACCTCTCAAGCATGTCAAGATACCTCTGGATGGCATTCCTTCCCTCCAACGTACCAACCGAATCACAGAGCTTGGTGTCATCAGCAAACTTGCTGAGAGTGCACTCAATCCCACTGTCCATGTCACTGACAAAGACGTTGAACAGGCTAAGTCCCAACACCTATCCACTCGTTACTGGTTTCCAGCTGGACATTGAGCCATTGACGACAACTGTCTGCATGAGACATCCAGCCAGTACTTTATCCACTGAGTGGTCCATCCATCAAAATTGATGTCTCTCCAATTAAGAAGGATGTCGTGTGGGACAGTGTTGAACGCTTTGCACAAGTCCAGGTAGATGACATCAACTGCTCTACCCCTGTCCATCAGTTCTGT
>JASSUY010029808.1:30243-41906 GCA_032466535.1 Forpus xanthops
GCAGAGCATGAAACTCAGAAAGTCCTTGGCCAGCCTAAACATTCTAAGCCATAATTATAAACACTGGTGTTATCAGCGTTATTCCCAGTCCAAAAATCAAAAGACACCGTGCTGCACCAACTACTACAAAGGAGAAAAATGACTGCTGATGAATCCATGACACTTTATTCTGCTAAAGTTCTGAACAGTTCTTTGATAAATCAAGCAAAATATAAACTTTTCACTTAGAAGACTTCAAATGCAGTAAAATTAGTAATTTGGAAAAGAGCTTTAATTTAATTAATTCACTTTTAACTAAAATTGTTTCCTCTTTTGTGCAGATTTTTCTTATGATATCTTAAGAATCATTCCATTGAAAGTAGGAGTGCCATCGTTAAGTACTGCTATTTCTCTATTTCTGTGTTTTAAAGGTACAATTGGTGAAGGAACTGCTGTAAAGGGAGGGGAAAAGGTTTTGAAAGCAACGTTATTGTCTCATTTTCTTCTATTAATTTCATTCTACATGGTTCTGCATTATGTTACTCAGGATGCAAGGGCAAGTGCTGAGAAGACGTGTATGCCATGTTACAGTTGCTTTTATAACTCTAATAAAGCACTTTACACATGAATTATGAAGCAGATTTTTGATAAATGGATTTCTAATTCTCAAAAACACAGCTAGGAGAAATCTGGTGAAGCAAAGCCAGAAAGTAATCAAAATGGAATAAAATATGCTTAAAGATTAATCTGGCTAAATTCAACTTTACAATGCCCTGAAACTTTAGAGGGAATCACAGTTGTAAATTGGTGATTGCTAAAGCTTAAGACAAACTGCTATAGTATAACAGACAAAATTACAAGGGATAAGGTACAGAATAAACCACTGTGAAACACAGCAGCAACAACAAAAAAAATCCATACATAAATTAGTAGAAAACAACTGAATAATGCCTTTGTGAGGTACTCAGGGAAAATGAAAGGATTACGATAGATGATGACAGGAATTACATGTTTTTGATGTTTTTCTTGCTTAATTTATACCAATGTAAGTAGTATCAGCTTAGTACAACTAATGGCATGTATAAATGCGAAGGTAAGAATGCTTGGATTTAAAATTAAAATTAAATTAGAATTAAAAGTGCTCTGATGATACTGACCTATACACATTCATATAGCCTACACCTGAAACTGTGCATTCTTGAGTATTTAAGCAAGAAAAAACAGAATTTGTGAAAGAAGGGAGGAATTCCAGAAAATCAGAAAGCGACAAATACTCATGCTGTCTTTAAATTAATTAAAAATAAGGAAAAAAGATAAAGCAAAAAATAAGATAATCAGGGAACTCTAACTAATCCAGCCTGGCTATAATATACAAAAATACACAGAGAACCTGTTAAAAAAAAAGGTAAACCATCTATTTTTTACAGTCAACATGCATCTGTCAAGACCAAAACAAATCAAAACATTTTAATATCTTTTCATGATAGGAGAAAAATTCTTGTAGGTGAGAGAAGAGTAGGAAGTGTCACATCTTAATAGGGAGATCAGAGTGCCTTTACCATTTTCATAGGGAAGTCTGGCAAACATTGGCTAGATGACACTAACAGAAGAATACGTAGATGGTTAAACAATATTAAACGAATAGTCCTGAAACTGAAAGCTGTATCAGGCAAGGCAGACAATGTGTCTGTTTCAGATTTCCTCCTACTCAGTTTTATAATTAAAGATTTAGACACTGGGTGAGAAAAATGTTAACCAGTTTGTAAAGGATATGAAAATTCAAGAAAAATTGCTGAGCCTTCAAGTACATTAAATGAGATGAAAAACAGCCATGTGGAGAGTAATAGAGTTGTTCAAAGACATTTGAAAATGTTGAAATAATTTGTATTGTTTAAAAGAGAAGAGAAAAATTGAAAGGGTGACATGATAATGATCGTCAGGTATATTGAAGACTGTCACTAGGAAGAAAATAGACTGCTGTGTCCACAGCGCATTGGACATCCCATCCAAGCACATGCACTTCAAATGATTCTATTGATCCCTGCAGTTACAGGCATGCGCTGCCAGAATTTTAGAACTCTTACCGGTTTCTCATGAATTGAGGAATAAAGCACAGTACCTATACATTGAGTCCTTAACCATTAGTCAAATCAATGTACTGAAAGTCTGGAAAGAATTGCACTGAAGTGAGATGTCTCATCTATGAGATCTTTTTATTTCACTTATTATTTTGAGGTTCACTACCTGTTACAGATACAGCAATAATTGTAGAAAAGGAATCACTCACAAGAAGTTTGTAGTTAGGGTGCCGTGATATTCAGGTTTATTTTGAAAGCGATTTTTATACCCACTTCCATGTATTTCCGAGCAGCTGACTATCTCCAATATGCTTTAATGTGCTGGTTTAGTCATCATAATGTGCAAGTGAACATCAAGAAACCCCTGTTCTTTCTGCTAGATTTCACTAATGTAGAAACAATCAATCAGTACCACTCACTAAATTCCTAGTCTAACAGTCTGTTTACAATGGAGCATTTGTGATTTTGCCTGTCAGTTCCCATTACCTTTTGATCAGTAGCTTCTCAGGAATGGCACTGCCAGAAGCAGTTGGCTATGACAACAGAAGTGCATTTAATAGAATGCTCTTATGTATAAGTTGGCCATTTCACAGTAGACACGATAAATTATGTTAATTTTTAGAGACAGTTAAAACTAGGCAATCTCTAGGGTTCCGAGGCTTAAACTAGATTTAAGCAAAGACAACAAGCTTTTTAGTATCAAGCAAACCTCAAATGTTGAGTTCTGAGAGAGAAAATAGTCTTGTGCTCAAAAAAATATGACTTAAGCGCTTTCTTTTAAAGTGTCTTTAAATTCCAACTGCCCAAACATTTACAAAAATAATTTATAATCTGGATTTTTTTTTTCTAACAAGATGTCTACGCTGTTTGTTGAGCCAGGAGAGATGCTTTATTCAACAGAAATTTCATGCCTCTTCATAACTTTCTTTCTAAAATAATATTGTTTACCCCAGCAAATTCCTCTCAAATCATGCTCTTCTTTACATAAAAGTTTAAAGGTTTTAACTTCCTGAAAGTTCTGATAATGTGAGTTTAAAAAAAAAAAAAAAAAGGTTTTCCAAAATACTAACCTTTAAAAAGAAAAGTTAATAAAATTAATGAGGTAATTTAAAATGTGATGCAGTGGTGCAAGTTTTTGTTAAAAAATGAGAGAGGAGATGACTGATGCTGGAAAAGGCCCACCTTGCACTTGAAAGAGAGACACTTGATCTAATTAATTATTAGATGTGGAAGGCTTTGAAAACCAGAATCACAGTTTACTTTTTTGCTAAAACTTTTAGCTAAATTTTACCTTCATCTACAAGGCGTTTTCTTTTGCTTTCTTGATTCCAAGTGTATTCCAGGTGGAAAATAGAAGCTGAGACCTGCTACCCTTGTTCAGAAAGAATTAACTCTGAAAGAACTTTTCTGAAAATTTCTCTTAGTTTATGGTGAACACACACTGCAGAATGGAAGACACCCTGCAGTTATCTAGAAGGCATTATCCTAATAGCACACAGTATAAGACTAAAGTCTGTTAAATATAAGGAATCCACCACAAAAGCATTAGATCCCTGAAGGAAAAAGAAATAATCAATTTATCAGAGTTAAAGTAGAGACAATGAAAGTAATAAATACAGAGGGAGTTTTGTGACCCCTCCTATGTTGATGACCATGAGTGAGTTGTAGTTATCTTTATTTTTATCAAAACCTGCTTTTGATCCTGAATAGAGTTTTTCAGTTATACTCCAGTAAAAATCATATTTATCAAGTGAATGAGCAGAGATTCACAGTGGATGGTTTCATTCTATTCAAGGATTAAATAATTTTTAGCACCTGGTGTGGAAACACCAAGAATAATGATAAGAAAAAATAGGTAGATAGGTCATCTTTTTCATTTGTCATTTCTTTAGCATATAGAAGGTAGAGGTCTTGCACAGCAGTACAAATCACAGTGTCTTCTATACTGAAAAGCTCTTGCATGCCTGAGTATTTTTAAAACTGAAGAGCAATTTAACTTATCAAAGATATTTTCTATCCTTCTAACAAAGGCAGGATGTAGCTTAATATCTACAGTAAGAATGGCATGTGAGGGACAAGACACTTTTGAGATGGTAAAAAAAAAAAAACAACAAACCCTACACAACGACAACAACAAAAAAAAAAAAAAAGCCAACACAATAGTTGTGGCTGGAATTGTTAAATCGCTTCTTAAAAAAAAAAAAAAAAAAAATCTTTATATATACCCAGGATAAAATGTGAAAATTTTATGCTGCTTATACCCTATTTTGCTTATCTTGCCAAACTTACTCAGGTGAAGTGTAATATACTTCTTCAGTTGTCTTTCAAATAACCTGGGGCAATCAAAACAGAAGCACAAAGCACTTAGAATAACAATTTGTTTTGCAAACTGGTTTTGAATGTAATAACTGAAAGTGAACATGTTTGTGACCTTACAATTTTACAGCTCCCCTTCCCCCATTACTCCTTCCTCTCCCCCCTCTTCCACAAAAGCATCTAATACAAAATCAAGTGTTACTGTAAGGAACAAAACCACTGATCATGTATAGATCACTTGAAAAAGGTATCACTTAAGTTAAACCTTCTCACTGTGTTAATCCCTGATAAATCACAAACTGGTAGCACTTTTCCTTGGATTTCTAATAAGCTGGACTCTATTCCATTAATATTCTAGATTGTTATTCCCCCATCTCCTAGGAAAATGTGAATGCATATTTGCTTTTTAAGATATTCCCAAAGGTTTACCAGCATTGCTACACTAAATGATATTTAAATTATCTGAAAACTCATTCAATTTTAAGAAATACTTTTATTTCACCAAAAATATCCTAATGTCTTCTAGATGAATTAAATGTATTCAGGTTCTTCTGATCCTCAGTACAGTAAAGGGTTATTTTACTTACTTCCTGTTTTCATTTTTCAAAGTAAATAATTTCAGGTTTCATATGTTGGTAAATATTTATTAGTATATTAGTTTTACTAAAGAAAATGAAAGTATGATTGAAAACGATTGTTTAACCATGCTCTTAATTTAGATGAAACTAGATTTCAAGTGTATAGAGACATTAACTATATATTATCAGTAATAATAAAACTTAAAATTACTGGAGAAAACCAGGTACATGGACAATGGGACAAAATGAAACATTATTTTAATTAAGCTAATCAGGACGAAACTTTTTTATACTGTTCTTTGATTTTTCTAAGAAACGAAATTTGATAAATTTTCTATTAAAGGGATAAGCTATTTAAGTAATTTAACATGCATAGAAACCTAGGGAGATACAAAACTTAGAGTAGTCATGTTAAAATAGGAATTGTGATTTAGATACTCCCAGGAAACCTTCACATAGTGATTAACCTAACTTGCCAAAATCTTAGGCAATCCCAAAACAATAGCACAGTTCCTTAAAAAATATTCAGTCATGCTTTGATACCTTTTACTTTACAGCTTAAATGATTTTCAGGTTCTCAAAAAGTTTAATATTGTTCATGAAATTTCATACTGATAAGTTTTAAATCTTAATCTGTCACCCTCTTCATATCAACTCAACTAATTTGCCTACAGCTGTGATTTGCCTATTCTATTTGGCTGAAATAAAACAATTTTTTTTCTTCAAGACTATTTCCCTTGCTTTCTTGAGCCTTTTAATATTCTCATTTGGCCAAAGGGACGAAATAGGATTCCTCTTGACTTTGTGGGATAATACATGAACTTTAGTATATTTTTCTTTTTTTTTAATTTGAAAAGTTATGGTATTTATGTCAACAATCTTATCAGAGATAACAGTAAACTTTTAAGTGGGTACTATATATCAGTTCACAGTGACACAGTATCTATTACAATGCCTAAACCAATGAAGTATCTTTCTTCAGAGAATTTTTTTTTTTTTTAAGAAATAACAGCTTTTTAAAAATGCAACAAATCCTGGATACCCTTTAACACTAGCAAGTATAATATATTTTATATGTATAACTGTGTAAAGTTCTAAAGCCTGGGATTAGTTCTATAAACACTGATAAGGGGCATATGTCAAGGGAGGGGTTTACTCTTCTTAGTTTCAGTCTCTCAATTAAGGTGCTTAGTTAGAAGGCAAGTCTCCCAGGCAATTCTCAGCAGACAGTCTAGCCTGAGAAGAAATCTGACTTGGGCACCATGGCTAACCCTCCCTCTATAAAACTATATGCTTCAGGTTTAATAATATACAAAAAGTCTTCAGTTACTAAGCCAGTAAGCAAGCCTCTCTTCCAGGACTAAATTCCTGTATAAAATTGTACAAGAAATCAAAGACTGAATCAAGTTTACCTATGATTTATGTACTGAAAGTCCCAGGGGACAGCCACATCTGCTTACTTCTCAGGGTTGCTCAGCACTGTACAGGATAAAGTGATAACACCTGTAGAGGCATATTAGTCACATAAGTGCCCATGTCTGGTCTTCATAAGGAGCGCTTAGGAAGCCAATGTTTCATATGGGATCTGGTACCCAATTTCAACTGAATTTTTTTGTTGCAGCTTTCCCTCTTTTGCCCACCTATTGGTTAGAACATTCAGAGATAATAATCTAAAAGGCCTTAGTTTTACATTACTCATGTCCTCGGAAGGCTCCCTAAATTTTAATGAATACCAAGTACCTCCTTTCCTCATTGTTCTTTTTAAAGCTGAACCATGTAGAAGCCTGGGGGAGAATGATAGTGAACTTAACATTAATCTAGGAGTCACACTTTTCAGCTGCATCAGAAAAGCTGAGCCTAAGTTTGAGACACCTGAATTTAGTCTCCTACTTGTGTCTACATGTGAGCTACATATCTAACCTCCATTATGGCCTAGAAAGCAGCTAGGCTGACCCATTCATTGCTAAGAGGTCTACTTTAGAACGAGATGAATTGTTTGCAAGGCTCCATCACTTATACTGGTTAATTCTCTGTAGAATGAAATGGGATTTTATATTCCAAATGTATATGTAGGCATTATAACCACATAGCCATGTAATACACTACTAGCATTACTAACAAGTCATCAGATTTATACAGGATTTTCATTGCCTAGGGACTGAAGCTTGCTGGGCTTGCCCTCTGAGCTTTTCCTGACCCTCCAACATCTTTGTCTTACTTATTTCAGATGTGACAGCATCTTTTTCTAATATACAAGGTCTGAATGGACATTGTTTTACTTCTGCTTATGGCAGAATCACAGTAGTAAGCACTTATTCTATGCAGAATGAGGTATTTTCAATACTTCCTTAGACAGTGATGCAATGTAGAGAAATACATAGGCCTGCTATTGGTAGCAGAGACACTGGGAAGTGAAGACTCAGAATGTGATGCAGAGCAGTACAGGCATGGGATAATCAGAGGAGAGGCACAACCACAGCACTGGAGACCTCTTCTTTATTAGCAACTCACACATGGTCATTTAAAGAAATACAAACCTGGCATTGTAGAAACTTGATTTTAGTGGTAGGAGAACAACTAATATGCATTTCTTTCACATAATGGTCCATTAATTGCCTATGGTAGAAACATGAAAAAGCATAAAACAGTTTAAAATGAAAGGTTTAGAATACCATTACAGCATGTTCCTACCAATAACCAAGAACAGAATTCATGTACTATTGCACTACATCTAACAAACTAGATTACAATGTCTTGAATTTTATCAGACGATACACCTGAACAATTTATAATAACAAAAAAAAAAAAAAAAAAAAAATTAAGGCATCTCTTTATGAAGACCTTTTTAAGCTTTCAAACATAGACAAATACCATCAGCACTAACAAAAATCTAGCAATCCTAAACTCATTTTGCATATAAAATCCCACCTGTCTCTACCACTGTCTCCTGTTCTGAGAATTTTACTATTACAAAACAAACAATACCAGTTTTGTAACAAACAACTACCTAGAGTACTTATGTGCTGTATGATATGTGATAACCACTGAAAGAATACAGTCTTTAAATATTTTTTGCAAATATACTGTTTTATCTAAACCAGAAAATTATGGCATCTACTTATAACAATACAAATGAGAAATGCTTATACATTTTGAATACATAAACTTCTGAGTTGTGCGCATCTGTTTGATTGTACAATCTGCTGCAGCACTACAGAGGTATTCCTGCTTAGATGACCTTGGTGAGTAGATGATTATTTCAAACTGTTTAAAACTGTCTGGAGAGAGAAAAATCATGTCCAATTGTGACAAGCAATCATTTGGTCAGAAAGACTAACTGAAAAAGTCAAATAGGGTCTGCCAACATACTGCCAAATGTCAAGATTAGTTAAATACAGTGACATAATCTCTGGGCCAAATCCTGGGGTCAAAGTCATTTCCCTTGAGGATAGAATTGCATGTTCAAAGGTGACATTGCCTCAGTTCTGGTACTGTCTCTATGCACAAATATTTCCTTTATGTAGAGTTAGAGCAGCCTAAATCTACATTACAACCTGCTTGGTGTAGCAGACGAGAGAAATCCCTAACTACCATAAAAGGTACAACTATGTGCAGATCTACAGGAATATAGAATGGTGATATTTAGGCCACTCTTATGCATGTATGTATGTTCAAATCTTTCTGATCTACTTTTATGCCGATCAGTGAGACAGCTATTTTCACAACGCAATTTCTAATCACTGCAGGTAGTAGCCAGCTGTACTGTGAAGCAATCATAAAAAAAAAAAAAATTCATCCCTGTTGGCTGAAACGGTTCAAGTAGTGAAATGAAAGTTTACACAGACTGAAATACTAACATATGCCTGGGAGCCTGGCGTATTCTTAACAGAGAAAATGGCTGATCATGATTTCAAATGTAAGTTTATGTTTTGACTGTGAAAGCAGCAGATCAATTAATAGTATCAGAGGAGAGAATTCAGCGCAGAATATTATATAAAAGCTCAGTTGCCCCCAAAATAGTGACTGTTTACATGTTTTGTCCTGGTCTAGAAAATTCACTTAAGTATTGACTGAAGCCTGTAAAAGTTTTAAGAATATTGTACTTTGATAAGATTAGAATGATCATGCCAGACCAGTGACCTATTGGTCCCAAAGCTTATCTTGAACAGGGCAACAGAAAGTGCTTGAGAAAGAACAAGAATAGAGCATGTGTGTTTTGACGGCTCACTTTCCTGAAATATCTTTCCAGCCCTCAGTCATCTGTGGCCTTAAGACTTTCAGACCAGGAGTCATCGTCTGTATATAACACTTTCCAATTATATAGTATCAGCCATGCCTGCATGCAGCATTCAGTGAAGGACAGTTCATTCAAGGTATGTAACGAGCGTATGTAATGAATTTGACCCTCCCTAAATACAATGCAGTTTGCAGTAACAGCACCATGTTCATAAAATTCCCCCAGGAATGTTCATTATT
The DNA here is from genome assembly GCA_032466535.1 of Forpus xanthops. Lineage (NCBI taxonomy): Eukaryota > Metazoa > Chordata > Aves > Psittaciformes > Psittacidae > Forpus > Forpus xanthops. The sequence goes on from JASSUY010029808.1 coordinate 39,671, forward strand.
TCTGCTTCATGTCTTTGCCCTGTATTTCCTGCTCCTTGTGCACCTACAATAATGTGGGTGTAGCTTGATCATTTTGATACATTCTGTTCCTTTATTTCTGTTGAAGTTATGAATGTCTTTAATTTTGATGACATTTGTATGATTTTGTTAAATCCTTGAGGCACTCCATGATTATGATATCTTTACTTTTGTCAGTTTGAAACTTTTTCTCAGCTGCTTTCATGAGGTTTCTAACTCTCCAGTGACACACTCTGTGTATTCATGGTTTGAAAGTGATATTAACTTTAATCATGTGCTGAACTTCCAGTGCATAAATTCTGTGTTTATGAAATACCTAGCAAAAAACTGAGAGAACAATGAGGAATTTACAGCTTTCAAATCTGATTTATGCAGTTCTGCCAGAACTTCTTATTTTCTGTCTTCTCTTGCTTCAGAGTTTTAGCTCACCAATCTTATTCTTAAAACTTGCAAAACAATGCAGTGGGAAAGGTTGATAATCCAGGATGGGAAAAAAAACAGTGCTTCCATTAAAATCTGAAGCTGGCTAATGCATTAAATTTTGGATTAAGTACTCTGGAAAGAAGTGATTGTCGTGCATAGGACAGTCTATGGTTTGTCAAGGAAGAGACTAATTTGTTATTTATAGTTTATCTGTTCATTCACCTTGCATTTCCTTTTTCCCTTTCTCCTAGAAATGTGAAACAACTAGGGAGGAAAGGCCTTAAAATTTGCTTAAAAAGATTAATTGCACTTCAATGTGCTTACTTAGCTTATTAAATTGGAAAATCACAGTTTTGTCAGTTTGAAATACATAAAATGAGGTATTCAAAAAGAGGGAAAAAAACCACGAAAAATAAAACATTATAGGAGAATCACTTTTTTTCTAATTATCACACAACGGTAGACAAAAGAAATAGCCACAACTATTTTTTTTTTTTATAGTGGCAGTATATATGGCAGATTAACGATTGTTATTTGAAACTACATTTTAGTTCATTTTGCTTCAGGACATAGGTTAATACGATATTGATGGCATTTGAACTCAGAACTACGTGTTCTGTAAATAAGAACTGTGTACATTCTAATAAATGATATTAGCACCTGATCTCTGTACCCTCAAAATGTTGGTATATTTCCTGACAACCACTGAAGAAAACAGAAACATTAGAGAAAGATACATGTACAACAAGATGGCAAAAATGAATTTTAACTTCCTTTTTACAGAAACTATAACTTGTAAAGACTTAAGCATAACAGCATGTTTGGTTACAGCACCATTTTGGCAGATGTTGAACTTTTAAAAATTTATTATTCAAGTGGACCACTTTATCCTAAAAATATTGCTGTTCAGCCTACCAGAGTCTTAAGATGTGAGCTAGTTAGATGGTCCTGTTTTTTTTGGCAAAGGATAAGACTAAAAAAACCCAACAACCAAACCAAAAATATATATCATTATATAGAAATATAGAATAGTTAGGGTTGGAAAGGACCTTAAGATCATCTAGATCCAAACCCCCTGCCACGGGCAGGGCCACTTCCCACTAAACCATGTCATCCAAGACTGTCCAACTCAGCCTTGAATACTGCCAGTGATGGAGCATTCACAACTTCCCTGGGCAACCCATTCCAGTGCCTCACCACCCTTACAGTACATAACTTCTTCCTTATAGCCAATATAAACTTCCCCTGGTTAAGACTGAACCCGTTAACCCTTGTCCTACCACTACAGTCCCTAATGAAAAGTCCCTTTGCAACATCCCTTTAACCTGCATTCAGATACTGGAAGGCTGCTATGAGGTCTCCACTTTGCCTTCTCCAGGCTGAACAGCCCCAACTTTCTCATCCTATCTTCATACGGGTGGTGCTCTAGTCCCATGATCATCCTCATGGCCCTCCTCTGGTCTTGTTCCAACACTTCCATGTCCTTTTTATGTGGAAGACACCGGAACTGCACACAGTACTTCAAGTGAGGTCACACGAGAGCACAGTAGAGGGGCAGGATCACCTTCTTTGACCTGCTGGCCATATTCTTGTTGATACAGCCCAGGATATGGTTGGCTTTCTGGGCTGAGTGTGCACTGCTAGCTCACATTCTTTTTCTCATCAACCAAAACCCTAAGTCCTTCTCCACAGGGCTGTTCTAAATCTTTTCTCAGCAGAACCTGTAGCTGTGCCTGGGATTGCTCTGACCCAGGTGTAGGACCTTGCACTTGTCATGGTTAAACTTCATAAGGTT
>JASSUY010029809.1:0-11126 GCA_032466535.1 Forpus xanthops
CCCTGTCCTAACACATATAAGCAAAATCTGGCAGGATTGATTCAAATGGGAGGTCTCTGGTGATTTATTTCTTTCTGCCTTGGCTAATTTAGAGAAGTGATGAGCTCAGATTGTGGAGAGCAACTGTCCTTTTGGTGGGGAAACTGGTGGGTGGCTGGTGGCACACAGAGTTGAAGGTGTCTTCACTGGTACAGTCTTGACAGGAAGAAGATGTATCTATGTTCTTGTACCCAAACTGGCAGAAGGTGTCTTCTCAACTTCTGCCTACCGAGATAACCCAAAGCCAGCTGCTTGAGGTTGTTCCACAGGTACAGAAGTTTTTGTAAGCACGTCTAGAGCTGGCCCACTGAGGGAAGGGTTTCCATTCCTGACACCCCAAAAGTGTTATACAAAGACTGGGTGACTGTAGCTTAATACTTACATTTGAGTATTTAGACAATGCTACTTGTTTGCTGTCACCTTGCTATACCAAATAAGACCTGCTCTTCATTCTTATAGAACTGAAAGTAGACTGTGTTTCCTGGTGTTGTGAAAGAGTTTCAGAGGCTTTCAAATAGGAATGGACAGAGTGCTTATCGTCACTGAAGGAAACAAGATATGAAGTATGGGAATTGGGTTTATATTCCCAAAGGAGCGTGTGTGAAGTGACTTTGTCTACAAATATCCTGCAGCAGTTTGTGATGTGTCATTTACTAGTGCACAGCAAAAATCACTGTTTTCATTTAAGCTTCTTTTCATAACAGAGATGTAACAGTCCTCCAGTGCATATTCCAAAGGAAACATGCTGAGAATTTTTTTTTTCAGGGGTGAGACTCCTGTGCTACTTTATTTGGAATATCTAATCAAAGTAGCCTGCTCCCACCTTATTCCAATTTAATTTCTCTCGAACATTTTGCATTATTTCTCATTCGGTCACTAACTTTCCATACAAGTTTCAAAATAAAATTCAAGCAGAACGAAATATTTCTCTAGATAAGTAGTGGAATTGAAAACAAGTCTGCTTTGTTGCAAAAGTACTGCACTCCATCATGACATGTTGGAAGGGATCTCCAGGATCTTCTGGTCCAACTTTTTTTTAGCAAAGCATGCTGTAGATGTCCCAGCACCCTGTCCAGCCAGATCTGAAAATTGTCCAATGTTAAAGAATCCACCATTTCCCTGTGGAGATTATTCCAACTGCTGATTGCTCTCATTGTGAAAAAGTTTCCTCATGTGTCCAGTTGAAATCTCCCCAGGAGTAACTTGTACCCCTCATCTTTTCCATGTGACTCCTTGTAAAAAGGGAGTCTCTATCTTCTTCATAGCCACCCTTTAAATACTGGAACATAGTGATAAGGTCTCCCCTAAGCCTTCTTTTTTCAAGGTTGAACAAACCCAGTTCTTGCAGCCTGTCCTTATATGGCAGGTTTCAAGGTCCTTGGATCATCTTTGTAGAACTTCTTTCAACCATCTCCAGCCTGTCCTCATCGGTTTTGTATAGCAGGAACCAGAATTGAACACAGTATTCCTGGTGTGGCTTAATAAGCACTGAAGAGAGGGATAATGACATCTTTATCTCTGCTAGTGATGCCCTTTTTGATGTAACCCAACATCCTGTTGGCTTTCTTTGCTGCAGCTGCACACTGTTCGCTTATACTGTGTTTGATGTTCACCAGAACCCCCAGGTTCCTTTCCACAGAGCTGCTCCCCAGCCAGGTAGAGCACAGCCTGTGCTTTACGCCTGGACTGGGTTTTCCCAGGTGTAAGACCTTCCATTTATCTTTGTAGAAATTTCCTAAGTTTCTGTTAATTAACTCTTCTGGTTTATCCAAGTTATCCTGCAGGGTGTCTCTCCCTTCTGAAGTGTCCAGTTCTCCACTTAGTTTAGTATTATCACCAAACTTGGTCAGGGTACAATTTATCCCAGATCACTTATGAAGATACTAAAAGCATTGGGCCCAATATGGATCCCTGAGGAACCTCACCAGTGACAGCTCACCTGTTGGAAAAGCTGCTATTTATCACCACCTCTGAATGCAGCTTGTCAGCCAGTTTCCCAACCACCACACACACCACATGTCTAGACCATAACATGCCAGTTTCTCTAGGAAGTAGCTGTGGCAAAACATATCAAAAGCCTTTGAGAAATCCAGGGCAACAATGTCCACCGTTTACCCCATATACACTGAGCAGCCTCACAACAATGTTAGCTAACTTTCTTAACACCTTCAGGTGGATAGTGTCAGGGCCTATTGATTTGTAGGGGTCAAGCTTCTGTAGTAGTTTAGATATCCTTCAGTAAGATGAGAATTCTAAAGGGTGTAAAGCAATTTCCATTACTAATAATTTTCAACTGTCTGTAGGACTGCATGAAGATTGCAGTTATCCCATCACTAGCGCATAAGTTAGCAGTAGAGCTATCTCTGTGGAGATGAAATGTAACAAACCTATACTGAACAGAAGTCAGTCAGGTTTGTGGAAAGTCTGTCCACATATATTTGGAAGTTTCTGCATTATTAACTCCTACTGTCTTTCATTCTCTGTTTAACTAAATGCAAACGTATTATTTTTGTAAATAATCATTATGTTCTGTTTTCATCTGCTGTATACTAAACACTTACAAACATATTAACCTTCTTCAGCTTTTTCTAAAGTGTCCTTAACTCTTCAGATAGTAGACAAGATTATTTTTTTTACACTCCAGTGAATGAGATATTGCTTTGTGATGGCTGACCAATGTACAAGGGGATAAACAACATAACAGAGCTCCCCTTCAGCTCAGTGGTGTAAATGTTGAGTGTATTGCTATAGCAACAACCCAAAATGAAGAATTCACTAGTTCCTCCCACTGGCACCTCTTAAATTACTCTTTGTTTTGAAGGGGAAGGAGACAGATTTTGTTGTTCTTTTTCAGCAGCAGGCTCAAAATAATTCACCCTTTTTATACGACCCAAGATGAGCTTGAGCATATGGGTATTACTGAAGTTCAAAATGCAGACACCTGCAAAGGCAATTGACAGCCCTGTGACTGCTGAGCCACCACCTAATCCCAGAGAAACCTAAGGCCTGTTAAAGCCTGTATTCTGTAAATGCACAAATAGATGAAGATTTGCAGCCCTGCAGAAAAGGACATAGCATCCCCACTGGCACTGCCTAGGGTAGTGATGGGTCACAGGAGTTATTTATGCATAAATATGCAAATCCTCACCTAAAACAGCAGCCCCTCCTGATTCTGTAGATGCCCCAGATTCCTTTATACACAAGTGCTGTGGGAAGTTGACAACTGTTCTCTAGAGCACTCATTTGCCTTGTTCACTATCTCATATGCCCATTAGCAAGATATTTGTGAGAAGTGACCTTATGTGGAAAGGGTAAAGAAGAGGTGTGTGTCAGAAATGTTAATCTAGAAAGAAATTAAAGAGAATTAATATTAAAAGTCAGTACTTCTGATTGACTTGTGTCATATTTTCACTTTTGTATCAGGAGCACAGGTACTAGGCTCTTGAGCAAATCTTGACTTTGAACATGACTTTGTTAGTTGAAGATGCTGCCCTCTTTCACCATCCATGACTCCCAGGTGAAATATAAATCAATAGAGGTAATAGCTAGGCCAGAAATTTTGTGTTTCCATCCTCATCAAAGACGTTTTTAAGATTCCATGAAAAAGCTTTTTTAACAGTACCTGGTCCAAACCTGGGCATCAGGTTTTGAAAGAAATATATTCTTTCAGTTTTAGCTTAATGCAGAAACACTGACTCCAAAAGCATGATAGTAGCAGGAAAGCAAAAATCTGTATTTGAGTAAACGTTGGAGAGTAGCAGCCTGCTAAGTACAACTGTGAAGAGTTAAATGAACTGTTGAAAACATATGTGGTGTCAGCAGTTGATTTGTAAGGAGGCTGTGGCAGCAGGGAGCAAGGTTTTCATTTTGAAAATATGAGGCTCCATATTTTCTGTCTCCTTCAGGGGACACCAAGGCCAGACTCTATTTCCTTTTCTGTAGTTGCTTCATGTTTAGATCAAATGAGCTACGTGTTATATCTAAGCTTTCTGTATTTTCTCTTGCACTCCTCTGAAATAATAGCAGCTCTTGCACTGGCAGAAACATTGGTGCTTTGACCTGTGTCAGGTTTCTTCCACCAGTATAGACATAAGAAATGTTATCATCAAGTTCAGTGATGCTGTGGTAATGAGGTCACAGCACAGCAGCTAAAGGAAGAGAACAGGAAGTGCTTCATTTGTTGTAATATATTTTGATAATGGGAAAAGTGGTTTATTTGAGCACCTCAGAATCTCTAAGACATACCATTTCTAGGGTACAACTGAATGAAGGGACCTCATATTGAAGTGCTGGTTGGTGGAGTATAATTCATAGCAGCCCAGTCATTAAGATGGTTCCTACTGAATTCGGTAAAAACCTCAGTCTCTAAATCCTGGTTTTGCTTCACTCCTCACCTGGTGCAATGCATGAGGAAAGTTAGATGAGAAATCTTGCAGTATGAGCAGCAGATCAAGTGACCTCTAATACATGATAAAATATCCCAAAACAAAACTATTAAACATATCCATATAAGCAAAGCTGGAACAGATACTCAGAAAAAGTATTGTTTTCTATGTAGAATGCTCTTCTCCTCTTTCACACCATAAATATTCTAAATTGTCTTCTTTCCCACTTCTCAGCTTCTTCACCAGATATCGGCTGGGTTTAATAATAGTCTATCCCTTCACTGAAGCTCCAGCCAATGTCAGTTTTCAGCAAAAATTGAAACACATCTTTAGGATTAATGTATTAGTGGCTTATTTACTTCAGAGATTATTTTTTATTTAATTGCTAAGATTACCAAGGTTTGTGAATACATGGATAAGAAGACGGATGCTTCCCATTGTCCTCCTCTGCAAACTCATCATACTTAAAAGAGCTGCCTTGCTTGCTCAGCCTTTAATCTATGATAGAAACAGGTCTGAAATGGATGTGCAGGCCCAACAGCTCCAATTCCAGAATGACTGACTGCTACTTTCTCTCTGATATCCTTGGCTTATGTTATCCATCTAACATTTACATGCCTCCTCCTTTCTCCACTGGAATAGTGCAGTTTTATTCTAGATTCAGAACTGCTATGACACCCTGGCTGAGGAGAAAAAAAGCTATTTGTTTCAATATAGCATAAATGCTCTATGTTTTTCTCTTAACGTAGGCAATCACCTTGTGTAGGGAAGGGGAAGAAATTCTAGTTTTACTTGACAGCTTCTATAGAGTAAGTTTTATTAGGGTATCACATAGGTCAAGATACTGTAAATTCAACTGTTTAGCTTCAGTAAGGCATGAGGGAAAGACCTAATACACTATTATTTATATAGAGAACTTGTATTTGTAGGAGCTTTAGAAAAAGGAAAAACTGATTTTCAGTAGAGTAATTGTAGTAGGGGTAGCTATTTTGAAGCTAGCTCTAGTCTTGTTACCATGAGTTAGCAGCAAATCTTACAGTATCTGCTATGCAAATCTGCCAACGACTCTGGCAGCACATCTCGCTGCCTGGCTTGTGCAGAACTCTGTTCACCACTCTAATACATGAATTTGCTGCGTAAAGTAACCACCCAAACTTGCTTGCTCTCAACAGCATCTTTTAACTGAGGTGAAGACAGTCTCTGGCTGGAAGTGGGCAAAGTGTGTGAAATAGGGTGCTCTGGTATCTTCTTCAGAGTTTTTTCTAACAACTGAATTCCACAAAATCACTTATTGTTTTACAGTCTTTGCAGGTTCATGACAGGTGAAGGAATATCAGTGCATTACAGAAGACTGGAAACAGTATGTCCTAGGTTCACTGTATGCTCAAACTATGGTTACCCAGCTGAACCAATGTCAAGCCCATTTCTCTTTCGAGAGAAGAGGTTGAATTTGTTTCAGATTGTTTGCTAACATGGATGCATAAACTAGGAATTAGTTTGACATTACTGGTTTACTTTTGAGATGGACGACCAGGGCTACAAAAATCACAAATTTATAAGGCTACTAATAGCTGTTATATCTTTGCTGTGTAGCTAATATTGGTCATCTGCTTTTTCCAGTGGGTGGGGAACTCATTACAACAACTGTTGCTTCCTCTTCTCTTTGCCAGACATTTTCTCTCCATGACATCCTGTTTTGCAATGAAAGCAAAGTGGTTTTTCCAAGTGAGCAAGCATTACAGTAAAAACTCTTGTTGTGCAGTTGTTTTTCATTTTGAAGAATCATTTCATTACCTAAAGCAACTGAAATATTGATACATTCTGCCTGAACTGGCAGTGTTTGTCACAGACATCAAAACTCTTGTCTGTGCTCTTGTGTCATATCTCAATTACTGCAACACCATCTGATTCAGTGTCAAAACCATAACATCTTTAAAAAAAAAAATAAAAAAGAAAAAGATAGTCTTATTTCATGGATTTCTAACTCTTTTGCAAAGTCATTTTTCTAGACAGTTACTCAGTGCACTTCCTTTGAGATGTCTGAAATAGTTTCTTCAGAACAATAGGCTATAATTTGACCCTGAACATCCATCATCTGGCTGAAACTACTTGAATTATCACATTCAGTAGCTAAAGGCTCCTAAAGATACTGTCAAGCTTTCCAAGTTGTCTATTTCTCTTCATCTTTTGCTACCACAGTGGAGTTCTGCTGCATATGAAGGGGCTTTATAGTACTAGTGATTCAATTACCCTGTAATAATATACCAGGTTTTACTATTGCAAAATAGCATTTCTGGCCAAAATTACTTGAATTCTCTTTCAAGCTGCTCTTTTTAATCTAAGTGTTTGAATTTTTGAGGTGTTTGATACTGCCTTTTTTGTTCCTTTAATTTGCTAATTTTAATATCAAAGAGCCAGTGTATTGTTTTCTGAATATCTTCCTTAGAATTAATGGATTCTATCAAATTCCATCTCACAATGTTTTACTCACCCATAGGGGTTCAAAGACTAGAGTTTGTCTGTAAAAGAACTTTTCTTCATACATATTCTTTCTTTGTACATTTCTTGCTCAAGGAAGTTGTGAATGCTCCATCCCTTGCAGTGTTCAAGACCAGGTTGGACAAAGCCTTGGGTGACATTGTTTAGTGGGAGGCATCTCTGCCCATGGCATGGGGGTTTGAACTTGGTGATCTTAAGGTCCTTTCCAACTCCAACTATTCTATGATTCTATGATTCTACCTACATTTTGTAACATCTCCCTCAATGTACCATGAAAATACACTATTCAAAGTAAATAGGTGGACCTAGAACTGTATGAGGAAATGAAAGACTTATGAAGAAGCAATATATAAATACTGAATCATTGGTTCTTTGCAATGTACCTTCCAGCATGACAATCTACAAAACCTTGGTGCTTTATCAATATTAACCAAAGATTATGTTTGATTTAGCTGTAGAAGAAAAAGGTGATGTTTCACAGACACTGAAGGACAAGGTCTTAGTTAAAAGGGAAAACTAATTTATTGGGATCTTGGCCTAGAGTAACACTCTCATCAGGAAATAAAATCTTCCAAATAGGGTGATCAATTACTGTTCAGTATTGATGGGAACTCTCCTAGCAAGGTTTCTTATAGAAAAAAGAAGATAAGAAGGGACGCCCTGAGGTACTGTTCTGCTCAAGCCAGGCAGCAGTAGCCATGTCTGACCAACCCAGCACATGCGTAATTCACCACTGCTGCTGTATCTTAACTACTAAGTGCAAAACACCTCTAATATCATACCTGTGTACAAAAGACTGTCCATGTGGTCATTTCTGCAGGAACAGTTTCTGTTGATGATTTATAAATGTCTTGTCTGTATACAATTTGATTGAGATTTCAACAGAGCCATGTAGGAGAGCCTCTGGGAAACTCCATCTGGGTTGTTAACATGTTTAAACATACAAACTGGACTAGGTGCAGCAGGAGCTGCTAGGGGGAGCTTCTAGTACTACCTAAAATTTCCAGCTCTGGAATCCTGCAATAGTTGGTCAAATACTTGATCGTGAAGGTTCAGTGACCTAGATTGGAGACAGCTGATTGCCTCAAGTTAGCCTAGTATTTTATATTTTCAGAGAAGTGGCTGGGGCATCCCTGAACCGCCCGGGGAATTAAGGGCTGAAGTATATTTGGCCTACATACAATCACAGCTACACTGCAGGTATAACTAAGAAACCAACTTGATTTTACTACCTGTTGACACTTTTAAACTGAATTTCATAGGTTTTTATACGAGTTTTAAAACTGAAAGGCAAAGGTTGCATCTACTCTGTGATCACACAAATAATTGAAACACAATAGGGGAGAGCTGAGATACTATTAAATATGGTGCACCTCCTAGGGCTTATTACCCAGCTTACTACCCTGCTGCTTGAAGAAGTTTTGGAACCCTTTAACCTGTGGGATGTAATAGCCAATCTGCCTCTGGAAGAGATAATTATTGTAAAAGAGTCTAGTGAGGATGATGCCAGTTACACAAATCTATTTTATATGTTGTTACTAGACTCTTAAATACCAGGTTTTTCCAGAGATACAGCTAAATACTATGGACAAGCCCACAGGGCCTCTAAGTCATTGTATATGGTCAAAATGGCAAATAAACAGTATTTTTGATCTGAAGAGTGGAGTGTGATAAAGGAAGGGGTCTTCTGTGCCTCTGAGATATAATGTCATTATTTAACCTTCTGAATTTCAAGTTTTATGCTCAGATCAGCTTTAAGTCATTTATTAAGAGAAATATGCTGAGGAGAGAGAAAGACATAAAATTTTACTTGGGAGACAGGTAGGTACTGTTAACAGACAGATTCAGTACTCTGGAAAATAAGAAAATGTTAGCGGAGAAAGAACTAAACAACTGCAGAGTGGCCAAAGAAGGTATTCAAGAAGTTGCAAATGAGTTACTAGGCCTTTTGACTTCAGGTCAGTGATTATAACCCAAACTAGATCTGTATTGATAAGAAAGTAATTACTCTTTGACACGTCTGAGGGGTCTAAGGTGATATGAATTAAAGATCTGGGCCAAAACCTAATGAAAAGCAATACGTGTTACAAAACCCAAGTACAATCAATTTAAACAAAAAGCCGAGAGTATCTATTAGAATGTGCAAAATTGATTTTATGGAGAGCAAATAACAAATCTGGTACGCATCCTGGGCCTGTCAGGAACCCAAGTGTTAATTCCTCTGACACAGCCCCTTAACCAGAAGGACTTGGTTCAATACCTCCAAAAAGGTAACAGGGATGAGAAACAGCTTCACAATCACCAATTTTGTTAAGTCACGTGCAAGATTAAAACATCCCCCTTGACTTAGCACTTTTAATCACAACACCACTAACAGGGAGCCACAGAAGCATGACTGCTGAATATACCCTCTGCATAATCCACTCCTTTTTGGTTTCTTTCAGTCTTCCTGGGTTTTCTTCCAACAGAAGCTGTCCTACCAAACTCTGATTAATAGCACAGAAACTGGATGAGTTTTTGTATCCTTTGTACTTAAATATATTTCTTCTTCCCCCTGCTTTGATAGAAAAATTGAGAGAACTGCGAGGAAGATGAGCCAGAGTTACAGAAATCAATGAATTGTGAAATTACTGACTGTGTTTTACAGTCAGTGATTTAGGCCAGTCAATAAATATTTAATGATATTTTTTAGGTCAAAATAATGTGGCAATGGAAAAGGAGGGAAAACGTATGCTTTTGATATTTGTTACGTACTGTATGATTATGTCTTTATACAAAGTGGAAAGAAATTTTCAAAGAAAACATGTTTATTATTTGTCAGGGTAGTAATAACACTTTGAAATATTGTGAAAAATTATAAGAACAATTTTGGGGCTGAATGCACATGTTCTTAATGTATGGAGCAAGGTTTTTTCTCTTTGTTAAAAAAGAAAGTATAGCTACCTTCCTAAATCCGAAGGTAAACTGCCATCCTAATTCTGCAATGGAAGTTTGGGTTGCAAGTTAAAGAGATATACTGTGATACAAGAGACAACCACAGCTAAGGCAATCTGCCTGTGACATTCTGCTCCTGAGTTTATATCTTATTCACTAATCTCATTATACTACAGCTACAGTCTGTTTGTATGTTTTGGCAAAGCAGGTACCTAAGAGCATTCTTTAGATCATTTACAGCAGTACCAGCAACACAGCAAGGCTGAATCATGAACCACTGAAATCACTGAGCTGAATTGTTGCTAAGTTGACTGAAATCACTGAGCTAGAAAATTTAACATCTCGCCTCTCAGAATGCTGTTGGAAAGGTGCAGTTTGGATCATTTTGGTTTGTAGATCAGTTGTGGAGGGTTTTTTTTTTTTTGTTTGTTTGTTTTGTTTATTTTCATAAATTCAAAAATAAATATCTTGTCATGCGAGTCATTGAATATGAAACTATTGCAGTTCAGACCAATTTGAAGAGAACTATTTCGGTCTTCAAAGGTACAGGTATCAATAAGTAATATGAATCCTAAAGATGTTCCATTAAATCTATGGAATTGACTACATTATGGTAAATATTGGTAGATGAGGGACTGATTAAGAGAAAAATGTAGCTACATAAACTGTAATTTGGGAGAAATCCATCTAATCCTTTAGCTGTTACATTATCGGGGTAACTCACCTGAAGTGAAAGGAAGCAATTGTTTTTTTAAGGCTGCAGAATTTTGTAGTTTTACATTAAGAGAACTAAATTCCTAGGAAGTACTTGATTTCAGTTAATTGTCCTAAAAGGTACCTTCTAGCTAAAAGAAAAACTAATTCAAAGTATTCCAGTAGGCGGAGAAGAAATGAGGAGGAATGAGATGGAAAAAGAAGGGGGAAATGATTTTCCAAGCACAGCTACTCATGAAGAACAGAAAAGTCTGAAAATGCTGACATAGTAAGTGGAAATAGAACAGGAATAGAAGCCATGAAGAGCTTCCCATCAACTCCACTGTCCAATGGGCATGTTTGGGCAACGAGTCCTTAAAAAGTAGCTCCTTCCAATAAAGAACTGCTTTCTCCTTACTCACAGTTACTATCTATCTTTGCAAAAGATGATGTCAGTTACGAATGCACCAATATTTTGCAATGAATGGTGGCATCTTATGCCTCACTGCCTGTCATGGTTTCAGGCGTAAATCAATCTGCCTGCCCACTCATTCCTCCCACCTTCTTCCCCCCCAC
>JASSUY010029810.1:0-15678 GCA_032466535.1 Forpus xanthops
TGGAAGCTCCTAAGTTTTTTCAAACCCCAGTTCAAAGCAAGTTCAAAGTACAGGAAGCATGTAGCCACAGAAATGGAAATAGTTGACTTTTGAATCCATGAGATCAGAGTGGCTGGGATTTGCACTTTGCTGAAGCTGCCTGAGCCAAATGCACTGAAAAGATGAGTTAAATCCTGACAAATAGAGAAGAATGTAGGTGACTCTGGCTTTGGTCTTGATCTTTGGCAAAGATGGTTGGCTTTCTTAAACAGTTTTTCAATACAGGTGAATTTTATCCATTAAATACTTGGGTAGAGACTGTTGTGCAATACACTAGAAATGGGTAAATCAGTGCATAGAAGAGAAAAAAATGTTGTGCCTGTCTAGCCTTTAAGCACAAGTATGGTAGGGCTAGGAGAGGTCAAGCTCCATGGAATGTCTAGTTTAGTCAGGACTTCTATCTCAGTAAAAGACTAAGCAACACCATTCGCAATCTGTTGTATGAAGCTTTCAAGCTTGCAGTATGGATCAGTGAAGAAACAAAAAAGTTGCCTTAGAAAGATGTGAAGGTAAAGGCAGAAAATATGCACCATCACTGCTAGTGGGAGTGAGTAAAACAGGTGTTTGGGTGCAAGAATCTTCCCATTTGGAGGAGCTATGAAAACAAGTAGCTGATGAAGGACAAGTCTCATGAATCCTTTTCCCCTTTTCAAAACCATTTGATATTTATTCTTTAGCACCAAGCGTAGAAGCTTCAGTGTTGCATTCTGCCTCTCCCGCTCCCATGTTGAAGTTCAGGCTGAAGCTCTCCCTTTAGCTCCCATGTACTCCTCCTGGTACTGGAAAATGGGAGCTGGGACATCATTGCGTTGATAGGTCTGCTTCTTGTCAGTTTGTCCTGAGGAAGACTTGTAGGAAAGACATGAATGCAATACTGGCTGGAGACACACGGCACAAAGATACTGAGCAATAGCAAGTCCCATAAGAGGAAGTTAAAAAGCAGAGAGGAATACGAAGTGAGACAGAAATGTACCTGGAGAAGATCCAATTCCAAAGGCCGCAAAGGTCCATCTGTATCATCTTGCCTCATGTAATTCCCAGCAGCAGGCATGGAGGTGCATCCAGCAACCACCCTGCCTGATCCAGAGATACATAACTGAACGCAAGTGCATGGTTTTGAAAAGTTCTCATCATGTAGTTTAACACAGGGTTGGTGCTGACAATCTGTAGATCTGTCTGTAATTGCAGGTATGGGACAAGACCACCCTGTGAGCTAATGTGATGCACTGTAATAGGTAGTTGTGACTTCTTGTGACTAGTGTTGTCTGAACTTGAGCAAGAAAGACAAATTGAGATGTTAAGGAAAGGAGCTTGCTTATTCAAAATTTTGTATGTTTTGGTGGTTAAATGAGGGTGTTTTCTCCTCAAGCTTTTCATGTCCTTTCTGACTCAATTGCTTTTGTCATCATAGTGCAATCAGCAATTACACAGTGCTGCCTACAGCACTACCTCATCCTCTCGAGGGATTAGAGGCAAAGAGGTAAATCACAGTGGTCTCCTGGTACACTTCAGTGTATGTTTCTGTGGCTCTGCAGGTCTTGGCAGCCCCTTCCAACTCATACAAAACCCAGCAAGCTCTCATGCTCTGATATAATACACTGGCTCTGTCTTTGGCTGCAACACAATACGTTTTTTGGGTGCTTTAAAGGTGGTAGAATGGAGATAGTGGACACAACTGAAAAAAGTTGGTTTTAGTGCCCCAGGCAAAGGTTTTCTGACTGTAAGCTGCTGCTCCCCTCAGTCTGGGTCACATGTATGCTTGCTAAATAGTATGGGTGTCTGCCATCCAGCATTTGCTTATTCTTCTGGTCCTGCTAGCAATTCAGTCAGAGAGATGCTCCTTCTCCTGCCCTAGGAGCAGAACGTTCACTCTGGAATGAAGAAGAATAATGTTGGCTCTTCTCCTGCTTGTGCTCTGCCTCCATTTCCCTTCTGCTGCTTCTGAACCCTCTGACCCTTTCAAAGGCAACCCAGCAGCATGCTCCATCTTTTATTGAATTGAATTGCAAATCTGGAGAGGCCGCAGTGGGAGCAAGCCATCCGTTTCCATTCCGTGTCCCTGTTGTCCCTCCCATGGGACCAGGGTAGACCCTCAGGAAATGCAGTCAGCATTTGTTGATTGAACTCTCTGATGAGATTAACTTCTTGTTTGGTAAGAAGTCATTCATACGATCACGGTTGTGCTTGGACCACCCATAAGACAGAATTTCTGCAGCTCTGCATCCCCATAGCGACTCATGGACTGTCTCATTCTCTCAGGAGAGCTGCTGGAGAGCTTGACTCGCCATCTCTGCTGCCCATTAGGAAAAATGAGGCAGCAGCAAGCAGGCAACTTAGGATAACCTACCTTCCCTGCTTCTTTCCCTCCCTACTGTATGACAAGAACACTTCTGACATTAGCACCCTTCAGCAAATTGCTTTTCTGCTGAGGAACCATGGAAGATGGATGACCAACAGGAGGGGCATCATGACCTCCAGCACATGCTGCAGGGAATTACAGTGCCCTGATCCTCAGGAAACCAGCATGGACCACAGCCCCAGGTCTGTGTCCTTACTTAGAGTGACTAATTCTCCACCCGAGTGCCAGAGGTGAGGGGTCATAAGGAGAGGTCAGAGTGGGTCACAGATCAGTGGAAGGAATACAAATCAAGAATGAACCCTTGGCCTTTCAGGTTGGTTTGTATTAGCTGTTGGATCTATCTTTTTTTGAGCTCCAGCCTTGCTTACCCTTTGGAGTAAACTGCTTGCCTCTGAGCACCTGCAGAGAAGCAGTTCAGAAGATGGCAGCCACACAAGCTTTATGCTTGACATCCCTCTGCAATGACCCTGTGACAACAGAATTCCACTGCTGTGCCTACCTGAGGCTGCTCCTGCTCCCATTGGCTTCAGTGACAAAGCTTGCAGCCTTTTCAAGCCATGCAAGACTTGCAATGAATTGCAACGTGTCATTAGAGTGGGTAGCTCATACAAAGCTCTCTGTGCTGTGCTGGGCAGCACATCAACGCTGGTGTGGCACCCTGCATTCATCTTGTATAAGGCACCAATGCTCCCTTCAGTGCACTGTGGTTGTAGGGTTACCTGAGACCATTCCCTTTCACCACTATTGCTGTCCAAGGGCTGCTTGTTACTGACCAGCAGGGTGGGAGAATAAAAGCGAAAGGATTTAGCTCCTCACACTGCGTCTCAACCTTGCTGTGTCTACGAGTGTTTCATTCTTTGTCTTTCAGTGATGATAGCAAGTGAACCTACAATCCTGTTTCAAAACTAGGAGCTGTTTGGTGCTTTTATATGTTTGGAAGGTCTTTCTAAAGCAGAATGTTTTAAATCTTGGGTACTTACGTGCCATGACCACAGCCCTAACTGTGACCGTCTTGAAAGCAATAGTTCAACTTTACAGCAGATCTGGAGTCTTTAAAATTAGGTTTTATTCCAAACCACAGATTCAAAAGGGCCCTTCTGGATTATTTCTTGATAGAGAGTGCTTTTGTCTTGAGCTGACCAGTAGTAGCTCAGTGGGACTGGCTTGTCCTGATGTGGGCAGCTGCCTCCTTGCCATGTCACAGCACACTCTGCAGGAAGAGAATACACTGCCTTGCTTTGCTTTTATTGCTAGTGGTTCCTTCTGAGGAGCCCCTTCTCTCCTTTCAGGTTTGATTTTATGGGTTTCATAGGTGCTACGGGCGTTTTTTCCAGTCCCTTGGGCAAAGATGTCTGGCCTTGGTGGAAAAAATATTCAAAGACTTTGATGTGGACCAGGAGTTGCCTGTTTTCGCTTAGTAGGGGAATGTGTTCTAGCTGTGGAGAACATAATTGGTTGTAAAAACCATATGGCATGTCTCTGTGTGAGCAAGGCAGTTGTTATGCTGACAAACTCAGCCTTGCCGACAGAATGGCTATGGAGCACATTACTGTACAGTGTATGCTTTATCCTGCTGTAGGTTTCCCTGTAGCTACTATTAGAAGTTACCACCTTCAGTATCCCTCTTGTCTCTCATCTGGTGAAAAACAGTAAGGTCAACAGTCCTTGGTAGCACCAATGACTCAGCAAGCCCACTTTTTTTTTGTCTTGACAATGGTCAGTATATGTCAGAAGGCTTCCCTGAAATAAGGGAAAGAGAAATCTCTTTATAGACTCTATGCTGCTACTTAGAATATTCATAGAATCATAAAATCATAGAACAGCTTGGGTTGGAAGGGGCCTTTAAAGGTCATCTAATCCAACCCCTTTGCAGTGAGTAGGGACATCTTCAACTAGACCAGGTTGCTCTTACCTTGAATGAATGGATGAGTCATCTACCACCTCTCTGGCAACCTATTCCAGTGTTTTACCACTATTAACTTCTTTTGTTGTGGGAGTAACCACTTCTAGTTGAGCTGGAAAGAAAACTCAGACTGTCTCAGGAAAAGGTGGCCTTGTGCCCAGGAATGTGATGGTTTCCACGGCAGTAGATTAAGATGGGATGTCTAGGGCCAAATCAGATCCCAGCAAGCTCCAAAAGATATCTGGGACATTGGTGCCCGCTACAGACTGTGAGCACAGCACCATGCTTCTGAGTCCTTTTGCTTAGTTGTGAAATAGAAATTGATTCTGCAGCTACTTAGGGCTTTACATTGGAAAGATGCTGCAGCGCTGACTGATGCTCTATTGCTGGTAAAACAAAACCAGTGTTGAATTTACTGGTGAAAGTTGAGCTTTCATAGGGAGAGCAGGGTAGAGCTAGTCCTTCAGTGATAGGAGCTCCTCTGTGTCTTCCCTTTACAGGCTGGCCATGATTCTCAGCACAGAAATGTGGGAAAAGGGAGTCTGAGGACTATTTGGGCCTATGTGCTTTGATACAGGGATTGGAAATTTAATCCTTTTATTGAGTGCAGGTTTTTTGCAGGAGACTAAATGGAAAATTGAGATAGAGGCATTGGGTTGGGAATGCCAATCTGTTTTTATCAGACATGTCTCTGCTTTGGACATCTCCAAAGTGAAGCAGCTTCAATAATGGGCAGCCAACAGCAAATCATCTGTGTGGTTTTTTGAGGAGCAGTAACAGTAGGAATTGCTTATTTGGAGATATTTTAGCATGCCTGATGTAATCCATCTTTTTTTTTCCAACTGTAGGTTGGTGAGATGACGGATTCAGGAAGAAAACTGGGGTTTAAGAAGAAATCTGATTCTAGTTTGACTTCTTATTCAGTACCCTGCTGGGTATTTCTTTCCTGCACAGCTTCACACAGAAAAAAGGTAACGAGACTGCTATAGTCTCTGGCATAAATCTTGTTCATGACTTTAATGAAAGTAGGAGTTTTACAATCCCTTCCTAGCCAGGCTGCTTTGGTTGTTGTCCAGAAAGTAACTCCAAATTATGTGTCAACAGCTTGGGCTATTTTTTAACAACAACATCTTTTTTATATTAATAATTTATGTGCCTAAAAATTTCCCTGTCATTCTTCCCCTCAGAATTGGATTTCTTTTATTAGCTCCCTGTCGAGCAGATTATGTTTTGATTTGGGGAGAGATTAGTTATTACTTGATGAGAGTCGAGATGGGAATTACAGGGAACATCACCCATTTCTTACCAGCAGTTGGATGTATTTGGCTGAGCTGATGCTGGATGACATTTGCACTCCAGTCTCCAGTGTAAGACAGCACATGTCATTGAGTGCTGTTGTTCTACTGTGTGGTAGTACATAACCTAAGAACTGACACCTTGGCATTGGTAGCAAGATTGTCTTGTTCATTTTTGTTTCAGCATGGCGAGTTGTAAATACTGTGGGAAGAGCAAAAGGAGGTGAACCAGTAGTGAGCAATCTTTCCTAAGCACAGCTTCCCAGCTCCCACCAGTAGCAGATAAGTAAATTCAAAGCCACAGACAGACTGTAATGTTGCATCACCATCAGTGATGAACCTATCTATTCCATTTTTACTCCTGTTCTGAGCAACTTCTAGTAATAATAAGATGTAAATGTATTTATAAATTAATTGACACCATGGGAAAGAACTACTTCTAACCCTATTGATTCTGATGATTATTGGGTGAAGCAACAACTAATTGCTCCTTAAGTACCCCTGACTTGTAAGGTTTGTTGGTAGTCCTGATGGTTTATCTTTAATGACTTAAACTATGAGCTGTTATTCAGGCTTTTGTTATGCTATTTTCCTAGACTTGTTGATGCTCCCAGTTCAGCAGGGTCAGTATTTTGGCTGCAAACTCTCCCCTCAGTGGAACAAATTGTAAGTTTCCAGCTCTAAAAAGCTTAACTGGAAGGATCATTACATGCCTGTTGCTAACAGTGTGCCTCTTCACCTGTCTTTTCCATTTGCTTTCCTTTTGTGAGGAAGCAGGGAGCCGTCTCATTTCCCTTCAGAGCCAAGCACCCCTGCCAGACATCACTGCTCATGGTGACTGCAGTAACGGTGATGGAATCACTCTGACACTAGTGTGTCTCATGGAACAGGCAGTTCACCTGAAGACCCCAGGCAGTAATGTGAAATACAAGCACGAGATACTTCATATTGTGAGGCCCATAAGACACCATAGTAACACTTTAAACTCAGAATACTTATTTTATATATTGTCAATTAGACCATTTTGGTTGTGGGATAAAGTAGTTTGGTTTGCAGTAATCGATAAGGGAAACTGAAATTGCTTCACTGACAATTTTGATTAAATTAGTTTTCAGTTTTTCTCTTTTCACTGAGATTTTCTATTAGAGCACCCAACAGCACTTCCTGATGTTGCCAAATGGAATCTCTAAGCAGGTGTTTCTACCTTCCCATCGCAATTCCTTGTATATTGAATCCAAACTTTTGGCCAACTTCAGTTACATTGGTTTTCTCCCCTCCCTTGCCCTGCTGCTCACAGCTGAAAGAAAACAAATACAGGCTAACAACTTCCAAAGAAGCCAAGTCCCCTGCGCCTAAGATGTATGGCCTCAAACCACGACAAAGGCCAGTGTGATGAGTGCCATGTTTAAGCACAACTGAAGCAGGCAGTTTCCTAGGGCAGCAGACTGCTGGTAGCAGCAGAACAGTCACTGTTTCTCTGCCTATTTCTGTGCAAGACCCATGGAGGCTGAGCTGCTTGCTATTGCCAAGCATATGGGCCAAGGTGTGTGAGCCAGTGGCTGTGCCTCCATGCTCTTTGCCTCCCTGGGAGCAGCAATGACAGCCCGTCCTCCTCCTGCTCCCATGCCACCATCTGAGGCCCCTGAAGATGCCAGCTCCATCAGCTCCAGTTGTGCCCTCTGCTTACCATCCTTTTTGCTTCTCCATGAGGTGGCAAAATGGAACTTCATTTACACCAGTAAAGAACTTTGAACAGGCTCTGCAGGAGGTTCAGCTGTGTGAGGTCTGCCTTGCTTTTACAAATGAGACTTGTTCAGTCACTCATAACCTTTGAAAAACATTACTACAGAGAGGGTATTCCTGCCACTAGATTTCTTTATCTACATATAAGTAATTTTAACACTTGTGAGGCATGATCACTGCACTTTTTTTCCACTTGGATCCATGTGTACATTTGTGGGTGTTTGGCTGATGGGAGGAATATATTCTTTTGCATGTTTTACATTGTGTATTGGTGCACGAGGATGATCTGGACCAAGTGTGTGCTTATTTAATCGTGTCTGATGACAGTTTACATAGACTTTTAAAACATATATTCTGGGTATATATTCTGAACTGCATTGGGAAAAGGCCTTTATGTAACTGAGTTTTCCTTAGTTCAGAGAACTGAGATGCAACTCTGGCTCCCCGCACTCTGTATTGCCTGTTCCTACTGAATGGAGGAGCACCTCCAACTCCTGACAGGGGCAATAAGACATCACATGCCAGATGAAAGGGGGCCCACTGCAGTACCTCTGGCACATTGCCTGGGCTGGACCTAATGAAGATGATGTTGGTATATGAGACAGCTACAGAGTCTTCTCCAGGTGAAAGTCTTCCTATTCCAAGAGACACTCCAGATATTTCTAGACTAAAAGGAGGAGGCACAAAAGCACAAAATGTAATAATTTCTAAGTAAGGTTAAGTCTGATGGCTTTGTAATGGGGGTGCTTGAAAGTAGTTTCAGGTCCATAGGACCTTAGGACAAAAATAGTAAGAAAAATAAAATAGAAAAGCAGGACCTGGGGCTGGCACAGTTAAACTGGCTGATGGGTGGAGGGCCAGGATGACTGCTATGTTAATGGACCCATTAAGTTGGTGTAAACATCTACTAGGGAATATCCAGACTAGCAAACGTCCAGAATGGGAGCAGTTAAGCTACCTGATAAGTAGAGGGACAGGATGATTGCTGTTTGTTATGTTAATTAAGCTAGTGCTGCAAAGTCTGCCAGGGGTGATGAGGATTGCTGGAAGAGGTAAATGACTCTCAAAGACCACCATCACATTTTGTATGCATGTGGGAAACTTTCTGGAAAATGATGTAATTCATGTGTAGCCTCACAAACATGTATGTATGCCCAAGTGGGTATATAAGGATGGCCTGTGTGGCAATTCGGGGACACACATTAGGAGGAGCTATTCCCCGTGTCTCCCGGCTCCGCAATAAAGACTACTGCTTGTCAACTTAAAACTTCGTTGGGTAGTTCCTGGAGTTTTCTCCCAATCAAGACAGAGTATTATTACTCATGTCACCTGCGGGGTAGTCAGTGGCCACAGTAGGGATGTGTGTAGCTACACAACACGGGTCCTGTTTGCTGCCTGTGAATGACATGTGACATGGCAGTTCAATAGCAGTGTTTCACTGCTGCACAGAAGATGCTCTCACACTTCTGTGCTGCACTGGTGAGGTCCACAAGTGTGGACATGGTGGGCAGAAGGTACATGGGGAGAGGCATGGACCAGCTTTTTGCTTTGTGGGGTGGGCCATATGTTACGTACATGCTGACAGTGGGAGTGTGGACACAGTGCCTAAGAGGCACTAATCTGGGCAGTAAGAGGATTACATGCTTGGTGTCGTTTGGGTGGCAGGCATTGTGCAGTGTGCTGGGCCTCAGCAAAGAACAATAGCGAATCAAATGGAAATGCTGTCACTGTGAATACAGCACAAGGCAGAGCTGTATCTTTGCTTCAGTCCTTCATGCTTTCCCCCATGGCTCTTTTCCTTGCATTGTTTTCAGCCAAGGAGGTCTTCACTTCATTTGCCGATTGACCTCTCCATCCTCCGCCTGCAGTGCTGGAGAGAGATTAGCACAGATGAGAAAACACAGAGAAGAAACCTTCTGGAGCCAATAAGGGAAAGTCTGTGACAGGAGGAGCAAGCAGCAAGGTCTCTGAGGGTGTCTCTAGAGGGCACAGATATAGGATGGTTTCAGGCCCTGGCGCCACTGCTCCAGGGGGGAATTGCAACCACTTTAATTGCAACCTTTAATGTTTTCCCAGAGCAGTGAGAGAAAGGGAGACAAAAAGGCCCTGGAGAGGAGCACGAAGTTGGAAACAAGGAGCAAAGAACACAAACTGGAATAGACTTTTTAAAGTAGGTTATATCCACGGATCTTCTGCGTCTGGAGATCTGCTAGAAGGGCATCAAGAAACAAACAGAAGTAGGTGCAACTAACACAAGGAAAAGCTGGTGGGGAAAGACTTTATTGCTCTAAATATCAAGAGTTTCCAAGTCTGTGGAGCACTCGTGCTTTAAAGCATGGTTGCCTTTAGGCTATGAAGTCTGCTGTGGGCTATGTACCCATTACCTCACTCAGCATCTTCATTTGCAGTGGAGTGTCTAAGAAATTGCTTGAGGGCCACCCTGAGCCAGCATCAGGGGTGGGGGAACTGCACATTATGAGAGCCTGCAATACGAGACTGGCAGTGAGGAGTAGGACCACAATTTCTGAGGGCAGAGCTGGTTCTAGGCTTCCAGGATACAGCAATAAGTGTGGGGAGGAAAAGCTGGATCATGCTGCTTGAGCAAAGAGGGATCTTTGGCAGAATGGACAGGATATAACTAGCACTCTCCCTGCAGCCAAAGCTGGTCTTTCCATCACTGGATATAACTTGCATAGAATTAGCTATTCCCTGGGCCCTAGCCAATATAGTAAGAGTTAATGCATTGCATAGTGGCAATAAATTTTGCTTGCATGACAGAGGAGCAGGCAGGAAATGTTTGCTGAGGAGAAGCTGCTATCAGCATCATGCCTTTTATTAGCCTGTACATCCCTTCCTTCTCTCTAATGAAATGCCCATTGACATTTATGGTCTTGTCACCTGGTGAGAAAGCCATCATCACCTCCATGTTGCCTCTTCTCCCATCACAGCGGGTCCCATTCTAGCACTCAAAAGAAAATTTCAGCTTCCTTTTAAATGGATAAACCTTTCTTGGGTGGATTTTCTTGCCCTTTGAGCTAGCAAAGATTGCCTTGAGACAGCAGCAGAGTGGACCTCTATGGAATTGTTTTGTGTGAACTGCATCTACACTCTTCCAGAGACACTTGAGGAGCATGCTCATGGGCAGCAGACATTCTATTCCTTACACAGTGTAGCCTGCTGCATAGGATCCAAACGCTCCCTGCTTTCTAGGGACTTACTTTTACTCTCATTTGCCTGCTCTTTCTTCCAGATAGCTCTTAATCTCATTGTCTGTTTTTAAGGTAAAATCAACCCATAACACGTAGCAATAAACAGGTGAATAATTAGTCTTTGCTCAGTTTTACTTGGTGCCTTTCACAGAATCACAGAATGGTTTGGGCTGGAAAGGACCTTAAGATGACTTAGTTCTAACGCACTGCCACAGGCAGGGATGCCTCACACTAAACCAGGTTGCTCCAAGCTCTGTTCAACCGGGCCTTGAACACTGCCAGGGACGGGGCAGCCACAGCTTCTCTTGGCACTCTGGCCCAGCGCTTCAGCACCCTCACAGCAAAGAATTCTTCCTTATGTGTAACCTGAACTTCCCTTGTTTCACTTAGAACCTATGACCCCTTGTCCTATCACTACAGTCCCTCATGAAGTGCTCCTCTCCAGCATCCTTGTAGGCCCCCTTCAAACACTGGAAGCTGCTCCGAGGTCTCTATGCAGCTTCTCTTCTCCAGGCTGAACAGCCCTAACTTTCTCAGCCTGTCTTCATCCTCCTTTGTTCTTTGGTTTTGTTTGTTTGTTTTGGGGGGGTAGATTTTTAGCTTCTTTCGGGACATTTTCAGCACTGCTAAACTCCTTAGCATAATTGGACACCTACTACCACTGCCGGGTTGGTGAGATGACAGAAACCTTTCATGATGTCTCAGAGGAACTCTGAGGATGCTGGTAGGAGTCTGTGAGCAAAGGAGAAGGCTTGCTGTCAGTGCCATCCCCTCCTGCATGTGCAGCTCTAGCATGGAATTTGTCACAACTGTGGGGGAAGGTGTTCGATTCTTAGGTCCAAGTGTGCTGCCCAGGCAGCTGTTTCCCACCTCCTCAGAGGAGACATGGTGGGCAGGAAACAAGGCTGGTTCTGGGCCTGATGCTGCCAGCTGGACCCCTCTGGCATCCCATTTACATCTGGACAAAGTACAGCTCCTGTATGTTCTCTCTCTTACAGTTTATTTCTGAGTATGAAAAAGAACAGGAAGAAGTCTGGAGTCCATATTTCACATGGGAGCTGAAACAAAAACATCTTTACTCCTTTGTATCACCGCTTGCATCAAAGTGAGAAGTTTCCTATGAATTTAGAGGCATGATATGCAAGAGAGTTGCTTCATCTTGCTTCAGTTAGTAACATGCATATACTACACTTATGAAAACATAGCCTTTTATTGATTTAATCTTCTGGCAGATCAGTATTTATGTTGTGGCTAAAACTGTCTGCCAGAAGGGACTGTTCCTCATCTCCATCCCGAATCTGGCTTCAGCAGTAACATATTCACTTACATCTTCCTTAGGCCAGTGAAGAGCCAAATAATTTAATCACTTTGTTTCCAGTAACTCAAGCCTTCTCCCCTCTCTGAACCTTTGTCTTATAATAGCTGAACTATGGGTCACCATTATTTTTCTTTCAGACTATTCTAGGTATAATGCTGGCTCTACACTCTTTGACAACACCTTCCTTTCTTCCTTTCTTTTGTTATTCCCTAACTAACTTTTTGATCGAGACATAATTCCCATTGGCCAAAATTTTATCCAGGGGATAAAGGCAGGCCTTAGGCAAAGAACATCCTCCTTACAACATCACTTCATAGAAGGGTTGTTTAGTTTTGTGTTTGTTTTTTTCTGAATACGGTCCTTATATCCAAATGGTAAAGACAGTATTTTACATCTGTAGGAGTGATTTCTTCACTCAAAAACTTACCAGTTTTAGGGACAGAAGGGACCAATATACTATCATCCAATTTGACACATGCCAGAGACATTTATCCAGCTGTTTCAGTAATGAGTCCAATAAGTTGTGGGTAGTTAAAATATTGTATCATCCAGCAAGGCATCTGATCTTGATTTGAGGATTTAAAAAGTTTGCCAAAGCCAGCATATTTTGTACTTCATTCTTGTATTTCTAGCTTAATGTTTTGAGTTCTTGACCCATTTTTCTCTGCCATACTGAAGACACTGTAACACTAGGCACTTCACTTAAGGTATTCACAGGTAAATTAGACAGCTCTTGGTCTCCTCTTTGATATAGTGAAAACACTGAACTCCACTCATTAATCTCCTTGCCTTTGAGATGTTTGAGTTCCCTCATGTTGTGTCCTCTTCTTGGCCCAGTTTTCATCCCACATTTACGTACAGAAACACCAGAGTACCTGTGCTTTGGTGACGCCACCTCTGGCGTCTGTGCCTTCCCCACCTGGGGCTGGGCCTTCCATTCTACCCATGTGTTCTCTGGAGTTGTTCGATTTTGCCTTGTATTCACAGCTTTGGGGGAGGAATTCCTTCATGTAACTGAGCTCAGCAGTCTCTGTATGCTCGTATTTCCTTATGTGAACAATATGCCACTTTTTCTGAGTGAAGGATTCTGCACAGCAGCAGGCTTGAGAAAGGTCTTTCACCCAGCTATAAATTTGAACAGATTTTGTCTTTCTCTGGAAAAAAAAACCTTTGAAAGCAGCTGTTGTATCCATTTGAAGGAGCATAGATAAGACATCCATGAAATTGAGTAAGTATGGCAAGTTGAAATCATGCTTCCAGATATCAAGAAACAAATCAGGTATTTGGACTGTGCTTAGTGTGAAGTGCGATGGATGAGGAGGTTGTTATTTTGTTCAGACCTACTAATCAGTCCAAAAGTACTACCACTGGCTTGTAAGGGGACATTCCCACAGCAACCTTCCTCTGTATTGCATCCTAAGACTACTTGAGTAGTTAGATTCTATTGACTACTTAGATTCTGATCCATTTAGAGGACCTTTACATACCTTAATCTGTCCAAACCTCTGAAACACCTTCCAAGGCAGCTTCTCTTTCCAAGTTCTACTGCGCAACCTCCTTTACTCTGGGTCTGTTCATTTGAATCTCTGGACAACTTTGTCTTCATTCTTATCAGTAAGCAGTGCTCTTTGTGATCCCTGTGAAGTTCAGGGTAAGTAGTTGCTAGACAAATACAGGCATTACTGAAGCAAAGGACCAAAGGAAAAGGGCCAAGCAACTCGTATCTTATGCATTTGTTATTATGGGGCTGTAGGAAAAACCCTCTTTCCTTTACCCATCCCAGTTTTCTTTTTCATCAGCCTCCTGATGCTAACCTCTGAATAACTTCTAAAGTAAACAGCCCATAAATATTGCACGAGCCTCCAATACTAAAAGCTGATAAAGTTTATAGCACTTATAAAATAAATAGGAGGAAATGCTTTTCAGTTTCCTATTTAGAGGTCTCAAGAGGGATCTCAGGTATGATTTATCACTTCAATTTTAAGCGTATTAGTCTCCCCCTATCACACACACACAACTCTTTTCTTCGGTCATCCTTTTTTCTCGCACACAGCTGCTTCTCTTTTTTCCCTGTGGACACGCTCACACCCACACAGCCATTTACCCTCCACATCCTTTGCTAACTGGCAGGAGCCTGTGTGCTCTTTTACAGAGTGCTGAGTGCCATCAGTTTCCACCAGAGTCAGCAGGTGTTGAGTGTTCTCAGTGTTTACCAAGGGGCTCTCAACCACATGCAATCCAAAGGGAAAAACTACTTCATTTCGAGTCAATGTGGCACGTGGCCAAAGGAGGATTGAAAAAGAGGGAGGCAACATTTTGGCTGTGGGTGGATCATTAAAGCACAGAGAGTATAGTTAACATAGGGTATGTTTCTTTTTAGGGCATCCCTATGTGCTTTACAAGTTCTAATATGTCTAAATATGCAGTATTTGCTCTCAATTGCTAGTACATTGCACCTGAGTAGTTAAATGGACTGTGGCTAATAATACCCTTTTCTTGGAGAGAATGAAAAGAGTTTCTTCTGTTTTACAGAAGAGCCATATATCATGTATCTAAAACAGCATTTCATTTTGGCACAAAGGTGAACTTCTGATGCCCATCTCCGGGTTGTCCCCATTTAGTTTATTTCCCCATTTAAACGGAAACACTTGTTTCAGACATATCCCTGCTAGAAGGCATTCATCCCATGGAGCCAGGCTACAGCTAGGACAACTTAACCCCCCCAAAACTTGTGAATGTGAACATCAGATCCTTGGTGCCAGTTATTTTACTTCAGAGCACAATTGCTGTTACATGGCAGCATTTGCTAGACACAGCTTTTTGCACCATTTTCTCAGCCTGGTTCTGCATTAAAAACCAAACAAAAATGCCTTTCATGACTGTGATTGAAATATATTTATGATTGTAATTCCTACAGACTGTACTTCCAGGGTCTTGCTCCCCAAGAGCATTGACTGATACTAGAACATGAAGAGTGCAAGACAGACTGCTCAAACCAGAGTTAGTCTAACGTTCTCCAAGGAAATTGAAACTGCTGCTTCTGATACTGTTCTGATACTGCTTCTGACGTTAAGTTGCCCATCTCCCCATCGCAGGAGGGAAGCTATGGTTTAGATAACATGAACCAGCTTGCTAGAAGGATCCACGCTGGATGGGGTAGGTGTGGGGGAATGGATAATGGAAGAAAGGTTCAATGGAGTGAGAAAAGGAAATGATAGCTGCAATCATGTGGGGAAAGGGGAATGCTTCAAAAGATACCTTGCAAAGACAGAGGGTGAGCCACAGTGATTTGGCTGAACCTAAAGGTAGTTCCACAAGAGGACAGCTTGCTGCTGGGTTCAGCTAGCTTTGCAAAACAAAGCAGATCTTGTCTGGGGTTAAGGCAGCTGTGTATGGTTATTCACTGCATAACCCCAGTGTTTCCCAGAGAGAGATCACCTGTCAGCACCCCATTAACTCCAGAAAGATGGAAAATTCAAATAAAAACACAAAAAATCTGATGCTTTAGTGTCCTCTGCATTTATCAGACCGCATCCATAATTACAGTGCTACAGTGGGAAAGAGTAACAGCCCCTAAGAGTATCAGGTGAAAGCACACTAAAGGAAAAGAAAGAGATCCCACCTCCTCCCAGCCATGTTATAAAATCAAGGGAAGCCATTTACCAATTTTAAGCAAAATCCTCAAAAGCACAGGGAAATACTGCTCTGTGACAATTCCTACCCTCTCTGGTCCTTCCTTTCCCTTGACCCTCTCCCCTTCCCTTCCCTTCCCTTCCCTTCCCTTCCCTTCCCTTCCCTTCCCTTCCCTTCCC
>JASSUY010029811.1:0-18182 GCA_032466535.1 Forpus xanthops
CCTTGAACACTGCCAGGGATGGGGCAGCCACAGCTTCTCTGGGCACCCTGTGCCAGTGCCTCAGCACCCTCACAGCGTAGGGCTTCTGTCTAAGAGCTCATCTCAGTCTCCCCTCTGTCAGGTTAAAGCCATTCCCCTTGTCCTGTCCCTACAGGCCCTTGTCCAGAGCCCCTCTGTCAGGTTTCCTGCAGCCCCTTTAGGCACTGGAGCTGCTCTGAGATCTCCCTGGAGCACAGCAGAGGGGCAGGATCCCCTCTCTGAGCTGCTGCTCATGCTCTGGGGGTCCCAACCCAGGTGCAGGACCATGCCCTTGTCCTCACTGAGCTCCATGAGCCGGGAGTGCTTTGCCATACACCACTCCCAAGCCTCACTGCTCTGCAGCGTGTGAAGATGGAGAGGATATTCCCATTGCAAGTCTTCCCAGGAGCTGGCTGCTCCCCAGTGCTGAACCCGGGAGGGATCTTCTCCTGCCTGTGTTCTGCTTGGAATAAGCATTTCATGCAGCTGCAGGCGAGCGGGAGGAGGGAATTGTGCCGGCACGCTCCGCTCCGGGTGCTGCAGTGGCTGGAATGGCTCCTCTGGGAGCAAACGTAGTTGTTCCGGGTGCAATGACCAGGAATTCAGGATCAGTTCCTCTCCATGCAGCGCTTTTCCTCCTCTTGATCTTCCCCAAACGGCTCTGCCAGGCATTCCCATTGCCAGGCTGCGGCTCCAGGCCGTGGCTCCAGCACAGCCTGGTACAGCAAGGTCAGTCCTACCCCAGAGCTGCTCGCTGGGCTGGGCTCAGCCAGGCTGGGCTTGACTGCAGGTCCGGGAGCTGCTGGATCCGATGGGAAGCAGCAGTGAGCCCTTCTGCAGGCTCCGCTTTGAGCAGTGGTTGAGGCTCGGCAGGCTCCATTCCTTACAGCGTGGTGACTCAGAGCATTCCCTGCCCCACATCCCAGGCTCTTGCCATGCTTTCAAGGACGGGACTGATGGGAGGATATGGGGGAAGAGCTCAGTGAAGGTGGAAGCAAACCAAGCTGGCTCCTGCATTCTGTTCCCAAGGACTCAACCCTAGCAGCAGGATACAGGGTGGGGTGGTGATGAGCAGGCACATACAGCCCTCAGGAAGGAAATTCCCAGTCTGGAGATGCTGGATCATTCCTCTTGGGTTCTGCAAGCCCAATTGCATCACCTGTATCTCCTCACCCTACCAGGAGCTGCAGCTTAAGGTGCAGAGCAGCCAGGGACCTGCTGCAGACCTGCTGTCCAGCCCCATCCTCCCTTGTGCATCTCTTACTTCACTTGTGCTGATGCCATCACCCTCTGCTCTGCTCCACTCCAGGACCCCATGTGCTGGAGCGTGGCACATAGAATCATGGAATAAAATGGGTTGAAAAAGCCCTTTAAGTTCATCCAGTCCAACCATTACCCAGCACTGACAAGGCCACCACTAACCCGTGACACTGAGGGCCTCGGCTACACTGTGCGATCACTTGCAGGGACAGTGACTACAGCACTGCCCTGGGCAGCCTCTTCCAGTGCCTCAGCACCCTTTGGGGAAGGAATTGTTCCTCATCTCCATCTAAACCTCCCCTGGTGCAGCTTGAGGACGTTTCCTCTGTCCCATCCCTTGTTCCTTGGGAGCAGAGCCCAGCCCCCTCCTGGCTCCATCCTCCTGTCAGGCAGTTATAGGGAGCAATAAGGTCCCCCCTGAGCCTTCTCTTCTCCAGACTGAACCCCCAGGTCCCTCAGCCGTTCCCCATCACACTCTGCTCCAGGCCCTGCACCAGCTCTGTTGCCCTTCTCTGGCCCTGCTCCAGCACCTTAATGTCTCTCTTGCAGTGTGGGGCCCAGAACTGAACAGAGGATTTGAGGTACGGCCTCACCAGTGCCCAATGCAGGGGCACAATCACTGCCCTGGCCGTACTGCTGCACTGGTGCTCATACAAGACAGGATGCTGGCGGCTTTGCCATGAGCAGTTTCCAGCCACTCTTCCCCAAACCCGGATTGTTGTATGGGGTTTTAGCCCAAACACATCACCTGGCACATCTAGAGCCTGCTGGTGTCCTGCGCCGTGGCTGAGGAGCTTCCTTAGAGCATCATCCCTGGGGCAGCACCCCAAGGTCAGTCCCAACATGAGGCTGGGGTGAACAGGATGCTTTATCCTGGGTGCATCCCTTCCTGTGTAACTTCGCTTGATCTACAGGACCCCACATCTGCACCCGCCGTGTTGCTGGGGATGGTTTCCCACCCTATGGGGGTGGCTTTGCCACCCTGGCATGGCACAGCACAGCATGGCTGGCCTGGGTCAGCAGTGCAGCTCTGGGGCTTGGTATCAGGTGCCTAAACCTGGGTTCCTCCTACATCAGCCACACTGGAGGCGATGAGGGTGCAAGCAGAGCCCATGGGTTCCCTTCATCAGCATCATCCCCACTGTCCTGGTTGCATCCCTGAGGAGGGGAGAGCAGGAATAGGGAAGCTGAGGCTGTGGGACAGCCCCAGGTCCCTCCTGCAGCCCCTCCTGGTGCTGGGAGTGCCGGCATGTGACGGTGTCACTAAGTGGGTGCAGGGTGGGTGCATATGGCAGGGGTGGGTGGCAGACCAGACTTCTCTGCTATACTTAGTGCCTGGAACGCCCGCGGATCTCCCAGCCCTGCGTCGTCACACACTCACAGGGACTATTTTTACCTCCCCTGCGAGCTCGTGCTGTGGGTCAGGGCTGTGAAAGGGAGATGTTTCCATCCTTCCCCATGCAGATGACAGGAGGATGCTCCTGAAGTCCTGCCTGTCAACACCAGGCTGGCCTGTGAGCTGGGGAGCACGTGGTGAGGACCACATCATTGAGACCCTGATGCCAAGGACCACATCCTTGGGACCATGATGCTGCTGAAGGACCACATCTTTGGGACTGTGATGCTGGAGACCATGTGCTAGGGACCATATCATTTGGATCATAATGATATGTGGCCAGGGACCACATCACTGGGACTACGATGCTAGGGACCACATGCTGGAGACCACATCACTAGGACTATGATGTTAGTTACCGTGTTGTTTGGACCATGACAGTAGGGACCACATCACTGGGACCAAGATGCTGGGGACCACATGCCTGTCACCCCATACTGATGACCATGTTGCAGTCCCCACATGGCAGGGACACAATGCTTGGCACGCTGGGCACTGTTCCTCCTCCTCCTCTTCTTCCTCCAGCCATGGGGGTGAGCTTGGGCTTTTGGCAGCACTGGCCCTGTGCTTCCCAGGATTGTGTCCTCTCTCCCTCACCCTCATGCCAGAGCCACAGGCACAGTGTACATGGAGACAGGGACATAGACACCATGGTGATGGACGATGGGCAGGTGGCAGTGGCCACGGTGGCTGCACAGAGGCTGCACAAAGCAGCCTGCTCTCTATGGTGCCGTTCTTCTCCTGGCTGGAGCTCCTGCAGGGAGCAGCCCTGGAGCAGTGATCTAATTCCCACTGACTGCAGCTGACCTTGGCAACCCACCCATGTGCATCCCTCACCCATGCTGGCTGGCTCTGGGGGGAGCAGGAGCCCGCTGCAGGTCCCATGGGTGCTGGGAGCCCCTGGTGCCTTCCCTGCACTGGTGGGTGCCTGCAGATGGGTGATGCTGGGCTCAGCACTGGCACAGTGGGGGTCTATGGGGTGAGTGTGGGAGTCCAAAGGGCAGCCCCAGAGCTGGTGCTGCTGCTTACAGTGTCCCCTGGGGGCTCTGGGCTGGGGGTCTGTGTCTGTTCTGGCTGAAAGCGGTGAGGAGGGGATGGGTTGAGATGTGCTGCTCCTGGAGCTGGGGCGTATGGCTGCGGAGGTGCCCGGGATGGGGATGGAATGCAGGAGGTGCCCAAGATGGGACTTGAGGTGCAGGAGGTGTCTGAGCGAGGGCTGGGGGTGCAGGAGGTGCCTGAGTCATTTTTGGGGGTGCAGGATGTGCCCAAATGGGAAATGCCTGAGCTGGGATTGGAGGTGCAGAAGATGCTGGGAGTGCAGGAAGTGCTCTTGCTGGGGCTGTGGATCCTCTCTGGTGTTGATTTTCCCCTGGTGAAAACATTTCCGAGGCTAGTGTTATCCCTCCCAGAGCAAGCACAGGGGAAAGAGAGCACTTTCACATAACACCAGGCTGCCTGCCCAATGCTTCCAACCCTAGTGGTGTGGTGCTCCCAATGCTTCCAGCCCCGGTGCTGCCCATGCTGCCAGTGTTTCCAGCCCTGGTGCTTCCGATGCTTCCAGCCCTGGACAAAGCCTTTTTGCTGCAGAGGAATCAGTGTGGGAACACGGCTCCTTGATCAAATCCAGGGATCCAGCTGCACCACTAAGGCCTGGATCAGGATGGAAATGCCGATTGCTTGTAGTGGGGTCGTGGGATGTGATGCCTGGAGCTGCTGGGGACTGATGCTGAGGGGCCACGGTGCTGGTCCCCCGTCTCCCCATGAGCATTTCTATGTCCACCAGCTTACCCTAGCACTCCTGCAGTAGGAGGTATAGTTTTCTATCAGGATTTGGGACTTTGGTCCTAAAATGCCCAAGCATTTTCCAACCCAGCTTCTGCATCCCACTGGATGATGCTGATGCCACCTGACAGCTGTGGAGCTGTGCTTCCATCTACCTGCAGCTCCCCTGCCAGAGGCCATAATGGGATTATCCATGCACCAGAGCTGGCTGCAGCTCACCAGCATTCCCAGCCTGAGCCAGGGTGCCCCCGGCAGCGCAATGCTGGTGCCAGCAACCTGGAATTACAGCTTGGCTTCCCTGGGAGGCTCCTGGTTTAATGTGTCTGGTCCTGGTGTGTCAGATGCTGCTTCACTAGTGGCACAACCAGTGCCAGCAACCAGTTGGCAATGGGCTCCTTTACCAGGGCAGGAGGAGGATGCTGTCAGCAGGGATTTTGGGATAGCAGGAGGATTGGAGCCCCCAGGCCTGATGTTCTGATCCCATTCCCATTGTGTCTTCCCAGGTGAACGTGACAGTGGATTACATCCGACCAGCCAGCAGTGCCACTGAGACCGTGCCTGCCTTCTCTGAGCGCACATGTGCCACCGTCTCCATTGGAGGAATGTAAGTGTTGCCCTGGGGAACCGGGAGCAGCATTCCATGGGGATACCAGGGATGGAGGGTGGCTCATCCTCACCACAGAGGTACACAGTGCTGGTGGCTAAGTGGTGGGATCCCATGGACCCCCAACTACAGCAGTTTGGGGTGCTGGGGAGCAGTATGGCCAGTGGGATGCTTTGAAGCTGCCATCATCTTCTCTGTATATCCTGGGATGTCTCCTCTCCTATGGGATGTCACCTCCCCATGATGTGATGCAGTGGTGTGGGCTTTGCCAGAGCATTCCCCTCACCATGCTTTGGTGGCTTTCCTCCCCTGGAACACTGGGGTGCTGGGTTCCTCCAGCCCATCCCTATGGATACCTCATGCCGGCGCGGTGCACATCCAGGTGGCAGCAGCTTCCGGGAGCTGCATCAGGATGATTTGTTAGAGGCCGTTTGGTTTCTTTCTTCTTTTCCTGGCTTTTTCCTTCCGCGGAGCAGCTATTTTGGAAAGGACCCAAAGTGCTGCAGCGCTCGCTGCGCTTTTACTTCCCCTGAATCCTGGCTCTGGGAATGCTGCGGAGCATTGTGCTGCATGGGGGATATGTGGCTCTGTGAAGCATGGGAAGCTGGAAAGCTCCCTAATTAAGGCACTCCTGGAATGACCTTTGATGATGGATAGCTCATGAATGGGCTTAATTTCCATTCCAGTGCAGCAGAGATCATGGAATGGTTTGGGTTGGAAAGGACCTTAAGATCATCCAGTTTCAACCCCCCTGCTATGGGCATGGATGCAGATCCAGCCAGGTCATGCTGTCCCAGGATGAATCCATGGAAGTGGGAGCCTAAAGGGCTTTCCTGGGTGGATACACGGCACAATGGAGTCCAGTGGAGCCACCCAGCTGCCTGCACCAGCTTTAAACCCACCCAGTTTATTCAGTGCTGCTTTATCCCTACAGAGCTGATTCTCCAGCTGAAGGTGTTTCACTGGATTTTGGGAAGGGACATCCCTGCCACTGTGTTTGTGGGGCTGTTTGTAGGAAGATGAGGTCTTGGATTGTCAATGATGCCCTAGGAGGGGCCTGTGCAGTGCTAAACCCACCAGCCTCCCCCCATGCCAGCTCCTGGCATCGCTTGCATCATGCCCAGCGCAGTGAAGGGGCCAGATTCCCCATCTCCGGAGCATCATTCCAAGCGCCGCCGCCTGCTCGCAGCATCTCTAGCTGCAGATTGCTTCCAAATAGCTCCCCAAATGCACCCTTGTTTCAAGAGGAGCCCTGAGGTGAACTTGCAGGTGAATTCATTGTCCTCATCAGGCAATGGAGGTCACAGGAGCATCTCTATGGAGCATGGTGTGGGGCAGCCCCCTTGCTCCTGTCCGCCCACAGGGTCCTTGGTGTAACAGAGCAGGGTCTGTGCCGAGCTGGGAAGAAAGCCTGGCTTGTCCTCCTGGCATCTGGGCTGGGCTGAGCCTGCTTGGAATGCTGAGCACGGCGGCAGCTGCTGGGATGGGCAGGACGCTAATCCCAGCCTGGCTTTGGAGCCTTCAGGCCCTGGTTCCTCTGCGCTGGTGCAGCACAGGCAGATGTTGGTCCTTCGGCTCCTGCCTGGTCCTGCTCTGCAGGTAACAGGGCCAGCAGCAGTGGTGGCACCTCTCTGTCCCCTGGTAGGGCAGGGTGACAATGTCCACCCATGGAGGTGGCCAGGAGGGTTTTCAGGGGGCAGCCCCTGCTTCCAGCTTAAAGCACTGTGAACATGAGGAGCTGGGGCACAAAGCCACTTTCCCTGCCTGTATCCCTGCCTGATCCTTGCCTGTATCCCTGCTGTATCCCTGCTTGCATCCCTGCCTGGATCCCTGCCAGCTTTCCTTGCCTGTATTCCTTCCCATATCCCTGCCTGGTCCCTGACTGCATCCCTGCCTGTATCCCTGCTCATCCCTGCGTGAATCCCTGCCTGTATTCCTGCCTGTATCCTTGCCCATATCCCTGCCTGTATCCCTGCCAGCTCCCTGGCTTCAGTGCCTGACTCGGTGCCTCTGAGCTGGCTGCCCTCACTGGGTCCATGGTGCTTCTCCTTTCCCTGTCTCTGATGTTTTCTGCTTGGTGCTTGGCTCGGAAATGCCATTGCCTGCCCAGCTCTGCCCAATGCCTGCGTGCCGCAGCCCTCCCCATCCCATTCCCATGTGCTGGTGCCTTGTCAGCATTTCCCAGCGCTGCTGCTCCCAGCTCGTGTTTTCCTGCTGAGCACAGGTAAGGTCAGAGGGTTGTGCTCAAGCTGTCACAACAAAGCTGTGCTGACATGGAAAACAGGGAAGGGGATGGGGCTGGAGGAGAAAGGAGCTTCTAGGGCATCCAGGGCCCTGTGGGTAGCTCTGGAGCTGCTCTGGGATGGTTCTTCCCACTGTGGGTGCTGGTGGGAGCTCCCTGGGCGTGATTAATGCAGAGATACCCACAAAGTGATGCCAGAGGGACCCCAGGATGATTGGGCTGTGACTGATGGGATTGAGAGAATGTGAGGGCTCCAGATTCACACCAGCCTTTGCTCTTTGGGAAGCCTGTGGCATCCCACAGCATCCTGCAGCATCCTATTGCATCCCGCAGCATCCCATAGCATCCCACAGCATCCCAGAGTATCCTGCAACATTCTGTAGCATCTAGCAGCATCTCTCAGCGTCCCATAACGTCCCACAGCAGCCCATATCATCCCACAGCTTCAAACAGTATCCTACAGCATCCCACAGCATCCAATAGCATCCTGCAGCAGGGTGCAAGATGAACACCCACTGCAGGATGTAGGATGATGGGCTTCCATTGCAGGGTGCAGGATAGGATCCCACTGCAGGGTGCAGGGTAAACACCCATTCCAGGGAGCAGGGTGATGATTTTCCACTGCAGAGTGGTGCATTTTGGGGCTGATCAGGCACTGACAGCATGTTTTGGTGCTGCCACCTCTGGCCATGGCACATGGTCCTGGCGTGGGGCTGTATTTGGCACTGCTTATCCTTGCCAGGAGCCGCTGGGGGGGGGAAACCACTCCTTAAAAGCTTCCTTTGGGTAATTTTGGGGTGGAAAAGTGGGAAATGAATTGGCAAAGGGCGGGGGGGGGGGGGATGTGAGGTGCAAACACCCATTTTCTGCTTGCTTGTCCTTTAAGTGCAAAAATCCTGCATTTCATGGCCTAATAGGATTTTTTCCTGCAGCAAAGAGCTTTTCATCCACGTTTCCATATTCCCAGACTTTAATCTGGGCTTAAGTGGGGGGTGCAGCTTCCCTGTGTGCCGCAGCTCCAGCACCTCTCCCAAAGGGCTCTTAGTTGGATCCAGGGGGAAGGGCTGCAGTTGCGCCTGTGCAGGGGCTGTGGGGAGAGGAGCAGGATGATTAATTCTCCATCAGGGAATCTCTTCCTGAAGCTATTTTCCCAGCTCTCCTCTTCCTCATCCTCCTCCTGGCAGCAGCAGGGGGGTAGTTTGGGTGCGGTGCACCCATCACTGTACTCCCATCGCGCTTCCCTGGGTGCCCAGCATCCCACTGAGTGCCAGGATCAGCTCCTATGGGCAGGCTGGAAATTCTGAGCCTTAAAAAGTCTAAAATGGGAAAGAATTGGGGTCAGCCCAGGATTTGCAGCTTTGGGGGCAGTCTGGGTGCTGGAAGGTGCAGACAGGATCAGGATGATGGGATCCCGTTCCAGTCTGCAGGATGGTGGGATTCCACTGCAGGATGCAGGATGGGTTCCCATGCTAGGGTGCAGGATGATGGGCATGTGGCTGCTTTTATTCCTCATGTCTCCTCATCCCAAAATCTGGGTTATGATCCTGACCTTCTGCCACATGCTCCCATGCACTGATGCCAGGGAAGCACCCAGTGAGTGGTGGAGCCAGGACTCAGCCAAATCACGGTGACAGGGAGGTTGAATGCCTTTGCCAAAAGCTGGACGACCACTGATCCTGGGAGATGCTGCTGTCCCCAGGGATGCTCTGGCAGCCAAAAGCCATCGGATGCACGCTTCCCCTTCCATGTGGAAACGAAGCCTGGCTTCCCAGGGTGGAAAGCTGCAATCCCAGATTGGCTTCATCCCCGGAGCAGCCGGGATCCCAAGGGGCTGGAGCTGGGAAGCGCTTGCCAGCACTTTGCTGCTTGCAGCGGATCCATGCGCGGCACGGTACCTGCGTGGGATGCGGTGCCAGGGCAAAGCTGGGCCCATGCCCAGGAGCCGGGGAGGAATTTGCAGCCGGAGCCTCTGGAAAAGGACCAAATCTCACTGGTGATTCGCAAGCTGCTCCCTCCTACGGGAAGGAGGTGGCTGCCACCAGCCTGGGCCCCGGAGCTGGGCCACTGACAGTGCCTGGCTGAGGCTTGGCAAAGCTTGGAGCGTGTCCTGGCGCTGGCAGGGA
Organism: Forpus xanthops; assembly: GCA_032466535.1. Lineage (NCBI taxonomy): Eukaryota > Metazoa > Chordata > Aves > Psittaciformes > Psittacidae > Forpus > Forpus xanthops. The sequence goes on from JASSUY010029811.1 coordinate 9,426, forward strand.
GCCGGCAGGGATCCGACTGGGATCCGGCAGGGTGGCTGGGAGCGCTGGGACTTGGAGTTAAGCCATTCGCAGCCTTAAAAGTGCAACCGGGCGCTGCTGTCCCTGTTCCACCTGGATTCAGTGCAGTGTGATCAGACCTGGGAGGATTTCATAGGAACATGGAATAGTTTGGGTTGGAAGGGACCTTAAAGATCCTCCAGTTCCAACCCCTGCCACAGGCAAGGACGCCTTCCACTAGAGCAGGTTGCTCCAAGCCCCGTCCAACCTTGCTTTGAGCACTACCAGGGATGGGAACCCCCAAGTCCTTCTCAGGCTGCTCCATCCCATCTCCCTCAGCCTGTGTCTGTGCTTGTCCTTCCATAATTTAGCCAGTCTTCCCAAATAAAGCACCACCAGCATCACTCCTGGTGAGAGGAGGATGAGGGGTGGATGAAGGGGCAGATCCTGGTGCCTCCACTGCCATTCCCATGGCTGTTTGTGCTCGGAGGCTCAGCTAATCTGCTCCAAAACTGGGATTTGTTTCCTTCCCATCTGGCTCAGCTGGTGCTGTGGCTGCGGGAGGGATGAACGTCATGTTTTGAATGATCCTTCCTTGATCCCAGTACCCTGGGATTTAAATGGCTGCCTTCTGACCAGTGGAAGTGATGAAAACTGATTTCATGCGTGTTGGATGTTTGTGAAGTCTAGATCCAGGAATAGCTGCTTATCCCCTGGGAGCAGAGGGGATTGAAGTGCTGGGGGATGGGGCAGGGGTAGGCATGGACACTGGGATGGGAGTGGGATGAGGATGGCATGGGAGGGGGATGCAGCTGGACATATTGGGATGCATCAGGATGAGAGTGAGATGAAGCTGTGATGGGGAGTGGAATGCAACTGGATGGGGAACAGGATGCGGCTGGATGCAGAGAGGGATGCGGCTGGACTGGGAGAGAGATGCTCCTTGGATAGGGAGCAGGATGAAGCTGGGATGGGGAGCAGGATGCAACTGGGATGGGAGCAGGATGAACTGGGATGGGGGCAGGATGCAGCTGGATGAGGAGCAGGATGAAATTGTGATGAAGAGCAGGATGTGGCTGGTACAGGGATGGGGATGCAGCTGGGATGGGGACTGGGATGCGGCTGGAATGCGGAGCAGGATGAAGCTATGATGGGGAGCAGGATGCGACTAGGATGAGGAGGGGAATATGGCTGTATGGAGAGTGGAATGCAGCTGAGATGAGAGCAGGGTGAAGCTGGGATGGGGAGTGTGGCTGGATGGATACGGGAATGTGGCTGGTGCTCAGTGCTGGAGCTGTGCAGGATCCCAGCATGGCTGCCCAGAGCAGGGAAACCAAGGAATCCAGACACTGCATCATCCCCATAGCTGCCCAACATCTCCCATTTGCTCCCAGTCCCCACCAGCCATTCGAACATCACCTCTTACAGAGCCCATTGGGAACCAAACATTCCCTATGCACATCCCAAGCTCATCCAGGCTCCTTTAGGACCCGGCAGCGCAATGGGAACGAATGTTGGCAATTTTCCTTGTCTTATAAAAGCCATAACCATGATATTGCTGAATAAATGAAGCCATCAAACGAGGTGGCAACGGGATTACAGCACTTCACGAGTGCTGGGGGCAGAATAAAACGCTCCCTTCAGCGAGCAGACGGAGCACTTGGAGCACAATTGGTTTCTGATGCTTCCCATGGTGGGTTTTAATCTCCTTTTGCTCTTCCCATATCCCGCCCCGCTTGCTCCATTTCCCAGAATGGGGCTTGGATGGAAATGGAGCTGCTTCCTCCAGAGGATGCAAGCTGGGGGGGGGGGAGTTGATGGGATACACAGCCCCGATCCAGTGTGTGGATGGGAATCCCATCAGGGCTGGAGAGCTGCCAGCCTGTTCCCAAGCCCCAGATGGGGACGTGGGACACAAGGGTGTCCCATGGCTGTGCTTAGGTGGGATATAATGGGAAGGAGCCTATCATACTGCGATGGGGAATGTGTCGCAGATGTCCAGGGGTGCAGCAACAGCTGCTGGACACAGGGAATGGGATGGAGGTGGTATTTCTGGGTGCAGCACTGCAGGCCTGCCAGCACTTTTTGCTCACCAGGCACCTCTTGCAGATCTGTGCATCTTTGCCTCTCTCCTCCATAGTCATACAATAATAGAACCATGGAATGGTTTGGAAGGGACCTTAAAGCTCATCCCATTCCAACCCCTGCCATGCACAGGGACGCCTTCTGCTAGAGCAGATTGCTCCAAGCCCCTGTGTCCAACCTGGCCTTGAACATTGCCAGGGATGGGGCAGCCACAGCTTCTCTGGGCACCCTGTGCCAGCGCCTCAGCACCCTCACAGGGAAGAACTTCCTTATAGCCAACCTAAATCTCCCTTGTTTCTGTCTGAACCCATTCCCTCTTCTTCTATCCCTACAGTCCTGATGAGCAGTCTGTAGTCACACCCGTAGGGGGTTGGCATCCCACAGCTCATCCGTGTTGGGGTCACCTCTCCCCTATTGCATCCACCAAGGTGCTGGGGATACAGGGATGGAGCCTCACACCCAACCCCAAACCACAACATCCCTTTTGGGGTCAGACTGTGGTGCTGGGGGTGATGCCACCAGCCCTGTGCTTACCTTCCCCTTCCACAACCTCCTGTTCATTCCCAAAATAGCCGTAGGTGCTTATTCCTGGTTGCTTGGCATTTACCACTGCAGCTCCTCCTGCTGCAGCTTATTCCCTCATTTACAAACCTTGCAGCTTTGCTTTTCTTCCCCCTGCTCCGAGGCGAGACCTATTTTCAGCTCCCAGTGATGACTTTCCCCTTCCCCCTCTCCTGGCAGGGGGATGCTCCCGGCGCTTCCGAACGGATCAGCTTCCCCCTTATCCATATCATATCTATTTATATAGACGCTCTTCTCTTTTTTATAAGCAGTGAATTAGTGGTCCATGCCCTGCCTGTGTAATTGGAGGAGAATTACAGATGTGCTCAGCCAAGGGGAATGTGGGGATTTGTCTCAAGCAGCACAGGGTAATAGCAGCCGATTCATCGTGGTGCCTCTTGGCAGTCAGCCCCAAGCTTGGTGGCATCACCCACCTCCCCTCTCTGATGGGGGCTTAGGGCAAGCAAGAGGAAGGTAAAAGCAAGGAGCAGATTTCCATGGTTCCAGGAGTAATGATCCTATTGGATTTGGGGGTGGGAAAGGGGTTTTGGGGTGCTGCTTCTACACGGTCACACAGGGACCCCTTGGATGTGCACATTGAATGTCAGATGTTGCTCCAAGCACCTTCCCCTGGTCAGTGGTGTGAAGTGGGATGGGGTTCCCCCTGTTCCACCCCACAGCAGGTCTTATCCCTCCTCTGATGTCAGGGTCCGATGTGGTGCACAGGGTCCAGCTATGGTGGATGCTGGGGCAGATGGAATCATAGGATCATGGAATGGTTTGTATTTGAAGGGGCCTTAGAGCTCTTCCAGTTCCAGCCCCCTGCCATGGGCAGGGACACCTTCCACTAGAGCAGGTTGCTCCAAGCCCCATCCAACCTGGCCTTGAGCACTGCCAGGGATGGGAACCCCCAAAGTCCTTCTCCTCAGGCTGCTCCATCCCATCTCCCCCAGCCTGCATCTGTGCTGGGATTGTCCTGACCCAGGTTCAGGACCTTGCCCATGTTGAACTCCATGGGGTTCACATGGCCCCATCTCCCTCTGGATCCCATCCCTTTCCCATGGATGCACCCCCCACCCTGATGCTGAGCCCTGTCTCTCCTCTCTTGCAGCAACATCGCGGAAGCGCTGGTGAGCAAAGGCCTGGCCACCGTCATCCGCTACCGGCAAGACGACGACCAAAGATCCTCTCACTACGATGAGCTCCTGGCAGCTGAGGCCCGGTGAGTGCCCTGGGTGTGTGGAGGGCTCTCTCCATGGCTCTGGTGTGCCTGGGTCTCATAGGGAAGAGCAGAGCTGTATTATGTCCATCCCATCCCATGTTGTTTCATCCCTATGCCGTGCCATCCCATCCCCATCCCCTTTTCATCCCATGCCATCCCATCCTTATGCTCATCCTCACCCCTATCCCCGTGCCATGTCATGCCATGCCATGCTATCCTATTCCCATGCCCATTTCATCCCATCACATCTCCATCCCAGCCCCCACCCCATCCCATCCCCAGTTCCATCCCATCCTCATGCCATGCCATGCTATGCCATACCATGCTGTCCCATCCCCATCCCATTCCCCCCCCATCCCCACCCCATCCTCATCCTCATCCCCACCCCATCCAACCCCATCCCGTCCCATCTCATCCCATCTTTATCCTCTTCCCCATCCCACCCCACCCCACCCCATCCTCACAGTATCACTCCCCATCCATCTATCCCCATGGCTGTGTGTAGCCTCCCTGTCTGCATCCCTCATGGTTGCAATCAGCATCCTTTCCCCTCCTGGCTTTTCCAGAATTCCAGATCCCCCATTAACCCCCCCAACATCCAAACCAATCCCAGTCTGCCCATTCCCACCACCACCCAGCCTCCTCCATGCCTCCAGCACGGTGCTGGTGCCACAGACGGGGGCCCAGGCGCGCCGTGACTCAGTGGCAAACTGCGTGGTGGGTTTTCCATATTAATGCTGGAGCTGCCAGGAGGAAGGTTGTTGGGAATCTCACGGCTCATTGCCTGCATCATGCTGGGGTTCAAGGAGACCTACTCTGCTCCTGGGGGTGCTGAGCCTGGCAAAGCTCTGCTGCAGCCCTTCCTACCTGTCCTGGCTGATGGAGGAGGGGTAATTGCATTAAGCCTTGTGACGTCCGAGCTGATCCAAAGGGATCAAGACACATTCCAGCCTCTTGTAATTAGGTTGAGGTTGTCGTGGAGAGAAAAATGCGTGTGGCTGCTTTCCTCATCCTCGGCGGGGGCAGCAGAAGTGCTGATGCAGGCAGGGCCGTGCTGCCTGCCTTGTCCTCTGCAGCTGCAGGAGCAGCGAGGGCAGCTGCCTGTGCTGCCTGTATCACCCGCACCTGCACTGCATGGCTGCACAGGGATGTGTGGAGCAGGCTGGGTTGGTGCCGCAGCAGGATGCTGCTGGGGTGGGAGTGAAGGGGAAAGTCCCGTCTTGCCGAGTTGCTGTCCTGGGTTTGGTGCTCCAGATGTGTGTGCTCCAGATGTGGACAGTTGAGGCTGCGTGGTCCAGGCGTGCACACGTCCGGGCACATGGGATCCAGCTGCGCGCAGTCCAGACATGCATGGTCTAGATGTACATGGTCCAGGTGTGCACGATCCAGTCACAAATGGACTGTGCATAGTGCAGGCATGTACAGTCCAGATGGGCACAGTTCAGGTGAACATGATCTAGGCATGTATGGTCCAGACATGTGTGATCCAGCTGTGCATGGTCCAGTGTGCAGAGTCCAGGCACGTGTGATCTATCTTTGCACGGTCCAGTTGTGTATAGCCCAGCAGTGTATGATCCAGCTTTGCATGGTCCAGGCGTGCACATTATCTCCCCACAGGAGGTGATCACATCATCCAATTCCATTTGTAATGTCCCTTGCACCGCAGCTGGGTCCTTGCCCACTGAGAGCAGTGTCCCTGTGTCAGAGAACCCCAGACCGATTTCTGTTGAAAGGGACCTTAAAGTTCATTCCCTTCCAACCCCCTGCCACAGGCAGGGACACCTTCCACTAGAGCAGATTGCTCCAAGCCCCTGTGTCCAACCTGGCCTTGAACACTGCCAGGGATGGAGCAGCCACAGCTTCTCATCCTTCAGCCTGTCCTCCCCAATGGCTGCAATGGCAATGGCTCCCTTCCCTCTTGAGCTCAGCTCCCTCTGAGCTGGCTCCCACCCCATGCCCCCCCCAGTCTCCCGTGTCCCCGTGGGCGCTGCCCGGCTCCGGTGCTGGGATCTCGGCTCCTCCCCGGCAGCAGCTTTGGCAGGAGCTGGTGGAGCGGCGCCGGCAGGCGTGGAGAGCAGCTTTGAGGGGGCTGCAGCGTGGTTCCTGCCAGCCCCACTGTGCAAGACTCTGCTGAGCTCTGCTGCGAGGAGGGGGAAGGGGAGACAGGGGCTCCTGGAGCTCCCTCTTCCCACTCCGCAACCCCTCCTGGCTGGGATCGGAGGCCGGCGGGATACTCAGGGCCTCATTGTGCCTTTTAGGAAGTGGATGTGACTGGAATTAAATCAGCAGCTCCGGGGTGGAGCCAGGCACTGGGGTACTCCAGGCTGGATGTGGTGCATGGAACTTGCAGCAATGTTCTGGGTGTGGGAAGAGTTTGAGAGTGGATGTACCCAAACATTGGGGTACTCAGATGTCCTGAACGTAGGGATAATTGGATGTCCCAAACATGGGGATGCTCAGATATCCCTGAACATTGAGGTGCTCAAATGTCCTGAGACATGGGGATGCTGCAGTATCCTCCAACCATTGGGATGCTCGAATGTCCCCAGATATTGGGATGCTCAGATGTATCTGACCATGGAGCTGCAGTTCAAAATCCCTTTGACATTCCCAACTCTTTGGACCGAGCTGCCTGCTCCACAGGATACTTTAGAAAGGGGGTGATTCATTTTCCCATCCCACTAGGTTCTCTTGGAGTGGATTCATGTCCCTTCTCATCCAGGGGCTGCACCAGCACCATGTGCTTCTGCCCTGCTGCAAGCATCAACCCTGAGCTCTTCCAGCATCCCCGCCCACCCATATTCCAGGGAAAGGGGCCTGTTCCTATATCCCCATGGCAATCCCATGCATGGGATGCTCTTATCCTGGGAGAACCACCACATCTCCCACATCCCCGCAGGGTTGCAGCACAGTGATGGTACTCCCTGCCTGCCCTTGCTGTGTCCTGGCACTTGGTTAGCTTTGTCTTTCTTCTTATCCTGGGGAAAGAGATAATTTCCTGGTGGGAAATAAAGCTATTTCTGACCAAGCCACTTGTCCCTGGGCGTGAAGGAGCGTCTCAAAAGAGGATGAGGGAGAAGGAAGAAATCCCTGTGCTGATTGCACAGGTTGGCTTCTGCAGGAACAGCTCCTGGAATGATGCGGCTCAGCAAATTGATTGTTCTACAAAGGCACAGAGGGGCTTTGAATTCCTCCCCTTGTGTTTTGATGATCATCACGGTCCAACCTGAACAAATTCCTGCCTCTCGCCTGCGAGATCCTATTAGGGAGGCTTGGAAAAGAGCAGATGCATTTCCAGCTTCTACAGGAGCCTGAGGACCAGCAGCCAGGGCTGTGCCGATAGGGAAGGGGTGAATTCCTCAGGAGTCGGTGTTGGGACTGATCCTGTTCAACATCCCTGTTATGACGTGGACACTGGGATTGAGTACTCTCAGTGAGTTTGTGGTGACATGGAGCTGTGTGGTGCAGTGACGCACTGGAGGGAAAGGATGGGATCCAGAGGGACCTGGAGAAGTGGGGAAGTGTGAACGTCATGGAGTTCAACAGGGCTGAGGACAAGGTCCTGCTTATGGGATGGAGCATCCTGAGGAGAAGGACTTGGGGGTTCCCATCTCTGGCAGTGTTCAAGGCCAGGTTGGAAGGGGCTTGGAGCAACCTGCTCTAGTGGAAGGTGTCCCTGCCCATGGCAGCGGGTTGGAGCTGGAGGGGCTTTAAGGTCTCTTCAACACAAACCAGTGTGGGATTCTGCAATCCAGCATCAGGTCTGATGCACCAGCTCATTTTTCATCCATGAGGTGCCTCCCATGGATGGTATTCCATGGTTGGTCATGTCCATATTGTTTTATCCTGGAAGGAACATATTTCCATTCCAACTGGGGTGTTGGCACCTATTTTGCATTGAAAACACTTAGTGTGAGGAAGCACTAAAACAAACAGGTCTGAATTTTGTACCTTCCTGTTGATCCCTTCCATTGTGTGTGGAACAAAGCCATTTAATTTGGGAATGGGGATAAGAGGTCCTCTGATCAGGCTCGGATGAGGTGACAAAGGCCAGTAACTGGGATTAGGAGCTAACGAGTTGGATGTTCTTCCCATGGATGGAGGCAGTACCAACCTGGAGGTGCTTCCAGCCCCTTGGTGGGTGCTGATGCCTGGTGCCTCCTCTCTTTTGCAGGGCCATCAAGAACGGCAAAGGGCTGCACAGCAAGAAGGAGGTACCCATTCATCGGGTGGCCGACATCTCCGGGGTAAGGACCTGGTTGGTGGGATGAGGGTGTGGGGAGGTGCTAGGTGCTGGTGCTTCTCATGGCCATGGTACTGCTCGTTCCATGCAGGATGTGATCTTCCTGAGGAGCCAGGACACTGGGTTGGATGTAGGACATCTTCATCCACCACCAGGGCTGGTGGCTCTCCCCATGGCACTCCATAAGCTGTTTGTCCCCCCAAAAGGGAGAGATGAGATTTCTTTGGGGGGGCATGGGGAGGTCTCAGTGTGTGCCTCATGCTTGTGTCACCCGAGTATTGGGGTTGAAGGGGAACACATGGTGCTGTGGTGGATACGTTCATAAACCAGCAGTGAGGCTGTGTCCATGTGTCCATCCTGGACTTGATGCCCCAGCTCTTGAGAAGGTCCTTTGTGTCCCTGGGGGGATGGAGCTCTGACCTGGGAACCCCAGTTCCTGCCTGGACGAGCCTCTGCCCTGCTTTTAATCATACAACCATGGAATGGTTTGGGTTGGAAGGGACCGTAAAGCTCCTCCAGTTCCAACCCCTGACACAGGCAGGGACACCTTCCACTAGAGCAGGTTGCTCCAAGCTCTGTCCAACCTGGCCTTGAACACTGCCAGGGATGAGGCAGCCACAGCTTCTCTGGGCACCCTGTGCCAGTGCCT